>JAVKPL010008332.1:0-110854 GCA_032173675.1 Gastrolobium villosum | reverse complement strand
CCCATCGTAAGCCTAGTAAAGATAAACTAAAGGATTGTTAACAATGAACAGAGGTAGTTATGAGAATCTACTTGTACATCATTTGTTTATTGCATTATTTGTTTGTAATTGTGTGCTTCATATGTTTTTCAGAAAATATCTTAGAAATGATTTTGAGTCAAAAACCTCTAGACGGTACCAACTATGAATAAGTGAAAAGCAAATTTTTGATATTGTTCTAAAACATGGAAGCTAAAATTTGTCGGCGACAATGCGAGGGCCATAGCAACCTGCAGAGGATGCGTCTAAGGAAACTAAGATGCATTTCTCAGATTGGGAAAGGGCATATATGGTAGGTCCCTGCTATATTATTGTCATTTTTTTCAAATACTTGCAAAAGCAAGTGTACATGATTAAGAGTGGAGTAGAAATGCTTCAGACTCTTAATGACATGTTTGCTGCGTCTAGCAGCTCTGCTAGACAGAATGCAATCGGTGCAGGTTTTGCTAAGAGTCTTGTTAAATCCAAAGGGAAACCCAAGGGTGGTAACAAGAACAAAACGACTTGGTTATCAGTTGTCAAACCAGTTGCTATGCAGAAGCCGCAAGGCAAGTTCTTCAAGTGCAGACTGAAGGGACACTGAAAGAAAAATTGCCCAGAGGTGATGAAAAGAACCAGACATGGGCATATCAAGGCCTGATCAGTGACTGGATTATTGATTCAGGAATCACTGATTATGTTTGTTACTCTTTGCAGTAGTTCAAACATGGCATACCTGTCAGCAATGGACATATATATTTTAAGATTAAAAATGGGAACTTGTGCCTGCTTTTGCAGTAGGACAAGTTATTTATAAGACTATGGTTTTGAGATTATTGTTAGTTGTTTTGATTAAAACATGGGTTGACAATGCAATTGATTCCTCAGTTACATTTCGAAGTTCATCTTCGTCTTGTTTGTTCTGGTACATTGTTTAAATAGTATTTATTACCTTTGTCCTATACCGCCTAAATTTTTTGTGTTGAATGGAAAAGATGATGAACAAGGATTTTCACCAAAGAAATAAAAGTTTCAAATGAAACATATCTTTGGCTTTTGTGATTGAGTCACATTATCTCAAGTAGGAAACATGTTTTAGTTAAAAGAGAGACTGAAAGTTCAAGAATCTTTTAACTAACAGTTACATGTTAGTCCTATTTGGAAGGTAAAATGACCAAGCAATCCTACAAGGGCCAAAAAGGTTTTCGTAACTATTCAACTGGAACTGGTTCATACTAATGTATGTGGACCAATTAGCGTTCAGACCAGAAGAGGTGATGAGTACTTCATTATATGAATGTTTGCTCTGGATTTGGACAGATGAACCTAGTGCGCCATAAGTCTAAAGCTTTTGGAAAATCTCAAGAGTTTTAAGTTTGAGGCATAAAAGCATTTAGGAGTTCAAATCAAAACACTTTAGTCTACTAAAGTGTTTGGCTACCTGTCTGGTAAGTTCAGGTCTTACCTGATTTAAGAGGGGATAGTTTTCTTAACTGTCAACTCTAGGAATGCATTAGTTGAATGATGTTGCAGTATGCAAAATTCAAACATTTCTAGATTTGGTGCAAATCATGTTCAGTTATTCATCTTTGCCAATGTTGTTCAAGGGAGATGCTTAGGAGAAGGAAATGTATCTTCTAAACTTGGTACCATCAAAGTTTGTTGTAATGACACCTAAAGAATTGTGGAAAGGGTGCAAGCCCAGATCAAACCATATTCAGATTTAGGGTGCTACGGCACACGTCCTACAACAAAAGTCAAATAAGATGGAATCTTGTATGGAAGAGTGCATATCTTTTGGCTACCCTAAGAGAACAAGGGATGATTTCTTATTTAGTCTTAAGGACAAGATAATCTAAGTGAGCACTCACATGATTTTCTTCAAAGGAGGACTAGATGAGAAATTATAAGCTCTTAAGTTAGGTTATTCTTGATGAGTTTTATCTCAGATCAAGAATTTCCAAAATCTCTAGAAGCTTCATCCACTGTTCCCTTGATTGTTCAAGAGGGGATAAATATATCTCTAGGTGAACAGACAAGAGAACCGTAATTGGAAATTCAACATGATAAATATATAAGTGAAACTAGTAGAAATATTAGTATCACATGTAAAGGAACAATATCAAGAATAAATGGATCCTTAAGAAATTGAAGATCCACCTTTTGACCCAATCTTGGATATACTTGTAAATACACAAGGTCTAGTGCGGTACATTCGTAGTGGGAGAGAACATTGTTAACTCTCAAGTTGTCTCTTGTTGAGTGACATTGATCCTACTAGTTACGATAATGCACTAGAAGATGTTGTTGATCAAGTGTTGCTCAAGCTATGAACAATGAGATGGAATACTTGTATTTCAACTCTGTTCGGTCCCTAGTAAAGGCACCAAGAGGGGTAAAACTCACTAGGTGCATGTGGACATAAAAGGCAAAGAGAGGATGGACAGGAAGGTGAAAACCTTCAAAGCTAGCTTGGAGGCAACTTTTGCCAGACGCCATACTTGAGTCTATCCAGATTCTCTTAGTTGCTGCTATAACTCTCAATTATGAGATTTCATTTTTGGGAGTTGGATGTCAGGATATCGACATACAACAACCAAAAAGGTTTATAGCAAATGGGCAGGAACACACGATATGCAAGTTGTGAAAGTCTATTTCATAGACTTAAGCAAGCATCCAGGTCTTGGAACATCATGTTTGATCAGGTTATCAAAATTTTGATTTTGAGAGAAACTTGATGAATGATGTGTATTTGTATGTAAAGGATCCAACGGAAGACAGTAGATTTTCTGGTACTTTATGTAGATGATATGCTCCTTATTGGAAACAACGTGGAGGTAATATCAAGCATAAAGAGTTGGCTAAGTTAGTGTTTTGGTATGGAAGTACTGGAGAAGCCAATTATATTCTTGGTATAAAACTCTTATGAGACCGGAAGAATAAGTTGTTGGCATTACCTCAGGCTACTTACATTGACAAAACTCTTGCCAAAATTCAATATGAGAATTCTAAGAGAAGAATTATAATTCTCAGATGTGAAATTCATCTTCCTAAGGAGTAACCAAAGACTTCTGAAAAGGAAGAATGCATGGGCAGGATATCTTATATTTTGGCAAAGGTAGTTTCATGCATATCATGTTGAGCGATAAACCAGACATCTGTCACGTAGTGGGAGTAGTGAGATGGTACCATTCTGGATATAGAGGAACATTAGATTATTGTTAAGCATGTACTCAAGTATCTTTGGAGAACGAGAGATTATGTGCTAGTATATTCTAGTGGGAGTCTTGAAAAGCTGAGTTTTCACAGATTCAGTTATTTCAAGTGGATATTGACTCAAGAAATCAACCTTGAGCTATGAGTTTTTCACTAAACTCAGATAGCATTAGAGGTGGATCTTGTAGACCCAGTTACTAAGAGTTTGCCTGAACTTGTGTTCAAGAGGCATGTTACTTTTTTGGGTCTTAGGAGGATCCCAGACTTGCATTAAGCGAGTGGGAGATATTAGGTTCATTGTGCTCTTGGAGTAAGACAATGAAATAATATAATCATTTTCTGAATTTTACAAATAAGGTATTATTTATTTTGCACACTATTTACAAACATCAAGGTCCGGATCAATTGTGGAGTATATGACCATATGGATACGTTCATTGAGGACATGATCATAGGTTCTCACAATTGATGAACAGATTCACAGCTGTTAAATAAAGCTGGGCACTTTATTTAGGCTGCAATATTTTATGAAATGATTTTGTCCGAATCATTGTAAAATATTGGTGTGAATTAACATTCACATTGAAAGGATCAAGGTGAGATTTGATTAAGGTTGTTTTTCTGTCATAAGGTATCAAATCTCCAGTTAACTATAGTTATGTAATTGCTCTTAATTCTGAGTTTATTATAAATAGGTAGTCACATAGTTTTCATTCTTTGATTTACCAACGGGTGAGGTTCGATCTATTAACGGCCAATAACTCGGTATTTTGGGAGTGAGATTATTTGATTATCGGTATTTATGAGATAAACAACATGGAATTTGTAGGATATGTCCCCTTGATATGTTTCGGTACTTGGATATTAAAGACACTGGCCAGTGCATGTAATCCATTAGAGAAACTATCATAGTCAAGGGAATAAATAATTGATTGAGTTACAGAAAACTTGTCAATCAATTATAGACATTCTACAAAGGGGCGATGCATATTCATGTTATAAGTGTTATTAATCTTGGAGTTCAAGTTCGGGCTTTTAGTGGAATAGCACCGAATTAGATAATCATTCGTTGATTATCAAGAGCCTTGATTAATAACAGATGATAGATCCCCAGGCTAGCTCAAGAAAAGGGATGGGACAATTTCAGTTGATGACAACTAGTGGGATACATGGACTCGGGCTTTAGGCTCAAGTTTGTACTCAAGAGCAAGTGGGAGATTGTTGGGTTTTTGCTCTTTCTCTAAAGCCCAATAGGGTCAAGAGTGAGAAGAGCCCAAGAAACCCAAAGCCCATTCAGTTTAGGGTTAGGGTTTCTTGGAACCCATATATATTCTACGTTTAGTCATTAGCCTCTGCGAGGTTTTCCACTTGGTGGTTGCAGAGGGCTGATGTATGGTCATCTCCCTGAAAGTGAGAGTGCCCACACACTTCCTATTTCCCCTTGAGTCATAGTCTGGAAGATCTGCCACAGTCCAGCATCAAGGGATTTGTTCATGCTGCAACGCTGAGGTGAGCAGTTCGTGAAGAGGAATCACAAAAGGGAAGATTCTACATGAGATCTGCGCTCCAAGAGGTAATCGTGAAACGAGGATGATTCGGTTAGCATACCAATGTACTAGGTCCTAAATCGCTTCCGCATAAATCCAATAGTTCCTACAAGAACTGAGTTTCTGCATTGATCCACTGAAATCTAATTGTTTGTTATCATTACACTCTTATTGTTGTCGTATGAAGTAATAATTTTGTGAAAATAGTTTTTGTTTATTTTA
Organism: Gastrolobium villosum; assembly: GCA_032173675.1. Taxonomy (NCBI): domain Eukaryota; kingdom Viridiplantae; phylum Streptophyta; class Magnoliopsida; order Fabales; family Fabaceae; genus Gastrolobium; species Gastrolobium villosum. The sequence goes on along the minus strand of JAVKPL010008332.1, from coordinate 105,851 downwards.
TGTGGAAGTTCATAGTCACGTGGTTGCAATATACTTCAAAATGCTTTTATTTAACACTGATGGCATAGCACCAGATAATATAGACTTGGCAGTGTCTATAACACAACGAAGAAACTGCTTGAGAATTTCACTTCATGCAAAATCCTCGTATGTTCGTTAGAAACTTTTCCACACAGTCTTGCATAAGTGCTGCATTATGGACGAAATTAATCTCTGATTATTCCAAAAGGCATAGTTGATTGACGAAAAAGTATAACTAAAACAGGACACAATTATCACCGCGTAATTTCTGTTAACTCTGACTTAGATTTTTAAATGGAAGTGAGAATTATTTTCTAGTCAAAATAAGTGACAATTATTACTATAAAAATTTGTCTCTCTTTAGAGACATACCTTTCTAGGAGAAAATGAATATTGAATCTTACGAGAATGATTTGATTTGATTTCGTTTGATTTAGCAATCAAATCTTATATTTGGAACTTACAGACAATAGAACTGACTTGATTTGATTTTTTGTTGTATACTTTACGCTCATTTGACACGATATACGATATTTAAAAGATTATAATCCATGCAATTTTACAAATCAAATTGATTTCTATTCTTTCAGTTTTTCAAACACAAGATTTGATTATCAAATCAAATGCGTCTATATTGATTCCAAACACAATCTTTAGAACTTTACAGCTGAATTAAAGTGGAAAAAGATCCTTACCAAAATTTTTTTTTGGAAAAAGATATGTGGTGACCAAAATTAATGTGCAGTGCAAACTCCACAGTTACGAGAAATCAAATCTAGAAATGAGTGGGAAACCTTGCCTATGAGGTCCTTTCACCTTTTTACCAAAGTTTATTCAAATTCCCAAATCTTCAATTGGTATTAGGAGTTGGATATTCTCACTACCTAATTTTTCTACTACCATTCCATTATCACTTTAATCACCATTGGATTAGAGAAAAAATTGAATGAAGAGAGAGAAAAAAATAACTTTTAAATCCAATGATGATTAAAGTGGTAGTGGAGTGGTAGTAAAAAAAATTGGTAGTAAGAATATCTTACCCTTTGGTATTATATCTAATCTTAATGAGATTTATCTTCAACTTGTTACACAAGCAATACGAGTCCTACTACAAATTACATTGTTTTTAGCTATGAAGTACCGATACTTCAAAATTCCTAACGTGTCATGTTCGACACTTTTCGACACTCACCGATACTCCGACACTTTCTGACACTCCAATACTCATTGCAAAGATTTAAAAAAGATTCAAAGGTTACATTGCGTTGCATTTTGAGTTCCAACTATTAGTTTCGTTGGATTACGATTACTATTTTATTGAGTTTAATACAAACATTCGGGATATCTTATGTTTCTTTGCAAAATTGATGGTTATTATAAGTTTATCTTTATTTTTTTAATTATTGATTATTAAATATACTATACACTACATAAATTAAAAATATTATATAATATCAAAATATGTCCTAACGTGTCGAAATTTAACATTTGTTAGAATTAACGTGTCGAAGTGTCATATCGTATCTCATGTTGGAATCGGTGCAACATAGGTTTTTAGGTTGTTTGTAACTCATACTAAGTAGTTAAAATGGTAGGAAATAAGAGGGAAAATCCATAATATACAAAGTATTAAGAAAGAAAATGCATGCTTTGATGATATGTTTTAATTATGGGTCTATATTCGAGAGAATTATTTTGTGTAATTGATTCATTTATCATATAAAATTATTGAGAATTCATTTGAGTAAAGAAATCTCATACTATATAGAAATGTACAAAGTAAGAAACAAACAAAGTTGTATAAAATTATTTCACCAAAAAAAAAGTTGTATAAAATTATTGAGAATTCATTTGAGTAAAGAAATCTCATACTATATAGAAATGTACAAAGTAAGAAACAAACAAAGTTGAAGGACCTAATCTCAATAGCTTAAGATTTATAAGAAGGGAAGAGGAAATTGAGAAAAAGAAAAGAGAATTTGTAAGATTTGGAAAGACCAATTGTCCAATACAAGTCCAAGCCCAAATCATGCAAGTCCAAATGTCATACTCCATCCTCAAATCTTCAATTTCAATAACATATGCCAACAAGTGGGCCTAAATCAACAAGCCCAAGGAAATTGCATTTTTTAAACTTTATTGCACTTTGTATTTTAATTTTGTTAAATTACTACGTTTATTAAACATTTTACATCCTAATCTTTTATGGGAAAGTGTTTATCCTTTTAAATTAAATAACTTATATCATTTCACTCTCACAAAGAGGTGAGACTCACACCTTTATTTTTTTTGTCAACTCTCTCTCCTCCTTTATCTATCTCTTTCTCTTTCTTAAAATGACACAACTTTACATCCTTTAAAATGACACACACTTTTCTCATATTTTATTTTCAACATTTACATTTTATTTATCAAACTTACATATATAATTGTCAAATCTGATACTTGATGCTTGAAAATTACTAAACAATTGATAATCCATAAAGTAAATATTCTCCTCTTAAGTTGACAACTAAAGTTTAAAAGAAAAATAATTAAGCATAGACAAATTTTCACCCAAGCAAATCAACACACCTTCAACATATTGTTTTAAAGGAAAAATATTTCTCGAGGACATAAAATTATTTTAAAACTATTGAGAATTAAGGAAATTTATCAAGAATATTTTAGAAATTTTGTTTCTTTCTTTATTCCCTCAACCTAGAAAATAACATAATTTTAAAATTACTACAGATAATTTTATCTCCTAAGAAAGAAGAATCTATAAAACTTATTTTAAAAGTCTTGACAATTATTCCTGTAAACAATATAAGCAGGATATTCTTCTTTGAATACCTGCATTGCTGGTGTTGCCAGTAACAAGTTGGCAATATAAAGTATAAACAAGAACTTGTGCATTTGGACAAAAATGGACACACATGTCCCCTTCCTTAAGTCAATTGTCATTACCATCTCCTCCTCTTTCTTCTTTGTTTTTAAGGCCATAATTAATTCCAATGACCCTGTGATTGTGACCAAAAATAAGCATTGTCCATTGAACACGGGGATTTTGCAGTGATCAGTGCGTCATAAGTCTTGCACCCATTTTCAATTTCTGGCATATATAGTTAATGATAGGCAAGCATCTAACATATAAAGTAAAATAAAATGATAGGCCAGTAAAGCTTTGGGGCCATTCCCTCTCTGTTGACAACTTTGAAACAATCATTTTTTTTTTTAAATTTCTCCATTTCATCAATTACCCAACTTAATCCGATTCTTCAAGTATGTGAAATGATAAGAATATCTTCAAAACGAGAAAATTAAACGCCATGAGCACGTAAATGTGGTATCACTATAATGTAGAAATTAAAATAAGAACAACTATTTTCTTGTGGAGAAGACAAAACTTGTATTTTTCTTTTTCTTGAGATATGTTGCTTACAATATGGATTAGTTTATATAGGCACTAGATTGCCTTTTCATGAACCAAAACATTAAATTAGCCATAAACCACAAAACTAAACTTCCAACTCTTGGCCTCTCTAACTCTTGGTCTTTCACTTTCTCACAACTCTTGGCCTTTCACTTTCTTACAACTCTTGGCCTTTCACTTACTTACAACTCTTGGCCTTTCACTTACCTAAACACATGACTCCTTAATTAAGACTATTAAATATAAAACTAACAAAACATTTAAAGTTTATTCAACAATTCTCCTTCATAAACTTAAATGGTTCTGCCATCTTTCATCCCAAGCATCTTCTTGCAATTGTTGAGCAGCAACGTCGGCAGTGGCTTTGTGAAGATGTCCCCGACTTGCTCTTGACTGGTCACGTGTGTTAGCTCCACATTTCCTTCCTTTACTTGATCCCGGATGAAGTGAAATCGGACGTCAATATGCTTGCTTCTTTCATGATTTACCGGGTTCTTGGCTAGCTCTATAGCCGACTTATTGTCAATTCGGATCACAGTTTGGCCGACTTGTTTTTCCTCCAACTTGCTTAGCAAATTCCTGAGCCACATTGCATGACAAACACACCAAGATGCAGCTACATATTCAGCTTCACATGTCGACAGTGTCACAATAGGTTGCTTCTTCGAAATCCAGGTGAATGCCGTGTTGCCCATGAAAAACACATAACCAGCCGTGCTCTTTCGATCATCTACGTCTCCACACCAATCACTGTCAGAATATCCAATCAACTTGTATTTTGCCGAGCTCGAGTAGTGTAACCCGTGTGAAACTGTACCTTGAACATACCTCAGAATTCTCTTTACCGCCTTCCAATGTGTGTATCTCGGCTCCTCCATGAACCGACTTACTATGCCGACACTTAACGAGATATCCGGCCTCGTGCATGTGAGATAACGTAGGCTTCCCACCAAACTTCTGTACTTGCTTGCATCAACACGGTCTCCTCCATCAAACTTAGAGAGTTTTGAACCGGGTTCCATTGGTGTTGAAACTGGGTTGCAATCTTCCATCTTGTACTTCTTCAAAATCTTTTTTGCATAAGCCTCCTGTGACACGAAGATTCCCTTCTCATTTTGTTTTACTTCCAAACCAAGAAAGAACTTCATCAAACCGAGATCTGTCATTTCGAACTCTCTTGTCATTGTGCTCTTGAACTCTTGTATCATCTTGGCATTGTTTCCCATAAAAATGAGGTCGTCAACATAAAGAGCCACAATTAACAAGTCTCCTCCATTTTTCTTGACATAAACAGCATGTTCATATGGACATTGTTCAAGTCCATTCTCCTTGAAATATTTGTCAATACGAGCATTCCATGCCCGTGGTGCTTGCTTCAACCCGTAAAGTGCTTTCTTCAATCTCAGCACCTTCTTCTCTTCTCCTGCCTTCATGTAGCCCGGCGGTTGTTCCACATAAACTTCTTCTTCAAGAACACCATTCAGAAATGCCGACTTTACATCCATTTGATGCATTGGCCATCTGTATTGAGCAGCCTGTGAGATGAGTAGCCGAATTGTCTCCATCCTTGTAACAGGGGCAAACACCTCGTCATAGTCAATTCCAGCCTTCTGCTTATAACCTTTTGCAACTAGTCGAGCTTTATATCGTTCTATCTCCCCTTGAGCATTCATCTTCTTCTTGAACACCCACTTCACTCCAATGGGCCGACTTCCTTCTGGTAGCTCGGCTAACTCCCATGTGTTATTTCGGTCAATGGCTTCTATCTCCTCATCCATGGCATCTTGCCATTTCTTATCTCGGATGGCTTCTTCAAAACTTATGTTCTCAGAGTCTGCAAGAAGACAAACAAAATGTACCTCACTTGTTGACTCATATATGTCTTGTATGCTTCGCATCCTGGGTTGTCGTACCTCATCTTCATCATCAGAAGCTTCAGGACTTGCCGGGTTGATAATTTGTGTTGAGATTCCGTCTTCAAAGTTTACCTCAGAAGAATTGTTCCAGTCCCACTCATTTGCTTCATTGAGCTTTACATCTCTGCTTACTATGACTTTCTTGTTGACGGGGTCAAACAGCTTATACCCCTTTGTTTTTTCATCATATCCAATAAAAACATATTTCTTGCTTTTATCCTCGAGCTTGGTTCTGAGCTGGTCCGGTATGTGTGCATAGGCTATACTGCCAAAAACTCTGAGATGAGCCACTGAAGGCTTTTGACCGCTCCATGCTTCCTGTGGAGTTTTATCATCCAAGTTCGAATGTGGACATCGGTTCTGCACATACACAGCACACTGCACAGCTTCCGCCCAAAACTCCTTCGGCATCCTTTTGTTCTTCAGCATTGACCGAACCATGTCAAGAATAGTCCGGTTCTTCCTTTCAGCCACGCCATTCTGTTGTGGTGAGTATGGTGCTGTTAGAAACCTCCTTATCCCCTGTTCCTCACAGAAAGACATAAACGCTGTTGAGGTATATTCCCCACCTCTGTCAGACCGCACCGATTTGATATAGCTTCCTGTTGCCTTCTCAATCATCACCTTGAACCTTTTGAACACATCAAACACCTCGGACTTCTCCTTCAGAAAGTAAACCCAAGTTTTCCGTGAGAAATCATCAATAAAGGAAATAAAATACTTCTTACCGCTGAAGGAACCCGGATTGATGGGTCCACACAAGTCGGTATGTATTAGTTCCAGAGGTTGCTTAGCCCGGAATCTTGCCATCTTCTGAAACGTGGTCCTGGCATGCTTGCCAAGTACACAACTCTCACAAAACTTTCCTTCAAAGTTGATGCCAGGTAACCCTTCCACCATCTTCTTCTTTGCCAACTCGGTTAGACCACCATAATGTAGGTGACCAAACCGGAGATGCCAAAGTGACGCCTTATCTTCCACCTCGGCTTGTAAACATTCAACCTGTATACATTTCAGATTTAGTTTATACATACGATTCTTACCCATTTGAACCCGAACTATCAGCCGACCTTGCTCATCTTTCAAATACAATACCCGGTCTTTCATAATAACCGAGTAACCTTTCTCCATCAGTTGACCCATGCTTAAAATATTGCTTTTTAGGTCGGGTACATAGTACACATCTCGAATTGAGCCAATTAACCCGTCCTTTTGTAGGAAACAGATCGTACCTCGGCCTTTTACCTCAACCTTTGAGGCATCCCCGAACGAAACATGTCCGGTTTCCACCTTTCTCATCTCCTTGAAGAAGTGCTTATGTCCGCACATGTGGTTGCTCGCACCCGTGTCAAGATACCACTCCATGTCATCGTCTGGACTTCCTTTACTGTGTGTCATTAACAAGACACCATCCTTCATCTCGCCTTCTGTGGCTAGGTTGGACGTCTCCTCCACCTTTTTCTCCTCTCTGCATTCTCTTGCGAAATGTCCGACTTTGCCACAGTTGTAACACTTGTCCGAGTTACAATCTTTTGCATAGTGACCAAACTTTCCACATTTGTAACACTCGATGTTTGAATAATGTGACCGACCTCCTCGTCGACCTCGTCCTCTTCCTCTCCAGTTTTGTTGATTTGACTGTCCTACCTCATCACTATACACTTCTTGACTTCGGCCTCGACCTCTACCACCACGGCTAGTACCTCGTCCACCGCGGCCACGTCCTCTACCTCGAAAATTTTGAGAATAGAGCATCTTCTCATCTTTAATTGTTGCTTTGGTCTGAAGTGCCTGCTCAAGAGTTTCCTCCTTCTTCTTCTTTCTTTGTTCATGCGCTTCAAGGGAACCCGCCAACTCGTCAATGGTGAGTGTAGACAGGTCCTTGGACTCCTCTATGGCACAAACCACGTTTTCGAACTGGTCTGTCAAAGATCTCAAGATTTTCTCCACCACTCTGGTGTCAGGTATATCTTCTCCATTCCGTTTTAACTGGTTCACAATTCCTTGAACCCGGGCAACGAACCCGGATACTCCTTCCGTGTCCTTCATCTTCATTCCCTCCAACTCGGCACGAAGGGTTTGAAGCCGGACTTGTTTAACCCGGTTAGCTCCTCTATAGACATTTGCTAAGATGTCCCAGGCTGCCTTTGAGGTCTCACAATTTGCTATCTTCTCGAACCCGGATTCGTCTACAGCTCGGAAGAGCATGAATAACGCCAGCTTGTCTTTTGCACGCGTCTCTTTCAACGCTTTGGTTTGAGCCGCCGAATGGCCTCCAGTGTCCTGTGGTTCTACAAAACCTGCTTGAACATTCTCCCAAGCGTCCTGGGATCCGAGAAGAGCCTTCATCTGGATGCTCCAATTCTCGTAGTTCTCCTTCGTCAACTTAGGTAGTGCCATATCACTCCCCCTCTCCATAGCTCTGATACCAATTTGTGGTATCACTATAATGTAGAACTTAAAATAAAAACAACTATTTTCTTGTGGAGAAGACAAAACTTGTATTTCTCTTTTTCTTGTGATATGTTGCTTACAATATGGATTAGTTTATATAGGCACTAGATTGCCTTTTCATGAACCAAAACATTAAATTAGCCATAAACCACAAAACTAAACTTCCAACTCTTGGCCTCTCTAACTCTTGGTCTTTCACTTTCTCACAACTCTTGGCCTTTCACTTTCTTACAACTCTTGGCCTTTCACTTTCTTACAACTCTTGCCTTTCACTTTCTTACAACTCTTGGCCTTTCACTTACCTAAACACATGACTCCTTAATTAAGACTATTAAATATAAAACTAACAAAACATTTAAAGTTTATTCAACAGTAAACATGAATAGAAATAAAGTTTTTTTTATAAGGAAAGATTATATTTACAATTTTTTTTATGAACTCTTACGAATTATATTATATCGATCGTTACCTGTAGTTTATAAAATAAAAAAAATTATAAACGGATACACTTTTCTTTAATTCTCATTTCCATTTTCCTTGTCCACTTTGCACGCATACAGGAAACTCAATGGTGCTTTCCTCTGCGTGTGGGTCCACTTTCGTTTGCACCATTAAGAAGAGAAACTCAAAATTAAAGTACATGATCATAATGTAACATTAACACCATTCTCATGCACCTAAGAATGGAAGACCATATCCCCGTGTTCCATAAGTCCAAATTCACCATCTCTTCCATCTTCTTATTAACCACCTTGCTACAATCTCACTCGAAAGTTGAAGACACCAAATACTCAGTGTGTAGCAGGCCATACAACTGTGGAGAAGTGTCCAACATATCCTACCCTTTCTGGGGACAGAACAGACCCGATTACTGTGGCAGCACCGAGCAGTTAAAGCTAAACTGTGAGGCAAACCAAGACACTTCATTTCAATTTGACACACAAAATTTCACAGTGTTGAGGATTGACACTTTATCTCAAACCATGAGACTTGTTAGAACAGACCTTGTCTATGATGATTGTTCCTCTGACTTGACCAACACCTCGTTGAGTTCCAAAATCTTTGAATTTCCCGAAGATGTACACAACATCACCATATTCTACGGTTGTCCCACTGGGTTTTCGTTAGGTGGTAACAACTTTACGTGCAAAGATGACACAATCTATAGGACTGCTGGCGCACAATTTGGTTTCTATGTGAAAATGACAGAGAGTCTTTTGCAGCAATATCCAGAGCTTGAGACATGCGCGACACGTATACATGTGCCGGTTTACAGGGAAATTCCTTTGGATTCTGACGGTGGAATAGATTCTCTGAGAAAAGCTGCTGCTAATGGTTTTGACGTGTTCTATAATATTGCAGATGTTGGAGAATGCACAAGTTGCAAGGAAAGTAAAGGAGCTTGTGGAACGAATGATACTGCTAAGGATCAATTTTCTTGTCATTGCCCTGATGGGTCTGATGCTTTGCAATGCCATGGTCACAGTGCTAATGTTTACATCGTAACAGCTAATGCTACAGCTAATGTTACCGTGGCTAATCCCAGAAGTATGGCTTCTTTTCTTTTCCCTCTTGCGCCTTATTGTCTTTAACTAGTTATAGTTATAATTTTCCAGAGCATGATAAAATTTTATATCCCTTCTTCTCATGTGAAAATTTTGTATTTATCTCTTAGTTCGTGTTCCTCTGTCTGTCTTTTTGCCATGTACTAATTTAGAGATTGGTTTGATGAAATAGATTTTGATGCAACAAGGATGCAAGAATTGAAGATGAAACATCTTGCTTGATCCAAGTTGTAATTAGGAAATTTATAGAAATAGGTGTCGAGATATTCAAGTGCGATGGTTCATAATAGTTAAGTCTGTATAAATAGAGGATCCATGAACTCAATATTTTAAGATTCTGGATTGAGATATGGTGGTTGGCTAGAGGTTTCTTTGACACTTGTTATTGGTGTAACTTGACCCATTAGTGATAATTTTCCGTGATGGGCTACTCTTGACCGAGACTATGAAGCCTTTTCAGTGAATAAATCTTTGGTGCTACTGTTACATTCAGTACATCCCATCACTATAAACATTACATGTCAGCCAAAATTCTATTTGTTCTGTCAAATTCTTTCTCTTTACTCTGATGTGTAATATTCTTATTAGTGGGATGCACTGAATCTAGGTGCAAGAGATGTAACTAACATTTATTCCCTTTCAGTTCAACAGAATAGAGGTATCAGCCTGTCTAAACTCCACTAATTACATGAGCAAATTACAGTTGGGAATGGCAGTAATTGGTGGAACCCGCTATTGGGTGAACTTGAAATCTTTTGCAGGATGAAATCTGATTATGTGCGCGCGATGTTCCTATTCGCATTAAGCATAGCTACGGGTTTGGTATGAATTCGGTGTGGAAACTTTAATGCATCATTTGTCAAGTCAATGAAAACATTGGCGTCAATTCGGTTTGTTGACCTCAGCCTAGAAAAAGGCCAATGACTTTTAATTAAGTGTTTGGAACATAAAGCGTACATACTAACATAAGTAAGATTCTAATTGAATTTGAATGTGTGGTAGTGTGAGGATTACGTTCCATCACATGTAGCAATACATAAATCACTTATCTCTTTTGTTATGTATCCAATATGTATAATTCTGTGTGTATATAATAAATTGTTTACGGAAGAAAATTTAGACCAGCATATTTTTGTATGGCACAATTGTGAACAAACAATTGATAACAAGATTGCAGCAACAACTAATGTTAAATTTGTGTTAATGATCCAGCATTATCACCATCGCCACCACCAACACCGGTACCGTTACCACCTAGTCCTTCGTCAAACTTCCCAAACCCATCTCCACATGCTACTAGTATGTATTCTTCCTTCTTCTGATTTAGATTACGTTTTTTCTATTGATGGCATTAAATTTTCTTTAAAAAGCTAGATATTTTATTAGTATGCCCTCACCCTTATTTTATTGTACGGAGTTCAATGGAGGGTGATTTTATTTAAACTGGTTAGTTGAATCCAATCATTTTATAAAACAATTCATTTGTAATAATACAAAATGTACTAATCAGAGACTATACCATAACCTCCTTAAGTGTTTGGTTTATAATTAGACTGGACCGTCTAGTCCAGCATCTCCATTCCTACACATGGTTTTGGTTTCCCTGTACAAAAAAGTGCACAATCTGATTAGAATGATTCCCTTAAATTTTGTTCTTTTGTTTGAACAGAAGTTTTATAACCAGGATTGAGCTTTTGAAGACTGCATGATAAGATGAAGTGTTCGAATTTCCAAATCCAATATAAAATGTGTGTCTCTAGAGTATTTGAGTAAATTGTGACAATGAAAAAATTGAACGCCAAAATTGAAATTTCTTTTAATTTTAAAGGAAAAACTCAAGTGTTTCCTTCCTCTGTCATAAATTTTTAAACTACACTGCTGCTAAGATAATATTGAAAAAGATATGGTGACTGAGATGTAATCATGCCATATTTGTAATTCCCCTTTCAAAATTAAGTGATTGCATAGAGTAGAATGTTCTAATTCTATCTGAATAACATTCCAACAAGATTGTCACCAATACTCTTAACACACTCTTCTTTGCTCTCACTGTTGCAGGTCATAAATGGAACAGAAAGAGGAAACTCATTATTATAGGTAATAGACCTAATTTCCTTTTATATTTCCTCTTCAACTGTTTCATGTAATATTTATGAGAATTCTTAATTCATCTTAGCTAAAGGAAGAATCACATTATCATTCAGTGGATAGGCAAGCTTCGACAATGCCTTCTGCTTTTGTTGATGACCTTGAAATGGAAACTTACATTTTTGCCCCACTTTGAGGACACTAGTTTGGAAGTTACTTTTATATATCACCTACTTTGAAATAAAAGCTTAACCATTAGGATCAGCAAATCCATAACATGATTCTCATGCTTAATTAAGACATCAATATTTGCATTTAGTCTATTATTTCTCTCTTCAACTTTTGCTAGCATCAGTAATTAAGCATTAGGTGCAGACTAGGAAATGATTATATCATCAATAAACCAAACATCTTAACTTTCATTTGAATTATCATAGTTAGGTTTCTGTTTCTCCTGCGCATATTAATTTTTAAGGTAATAAAAGGATATCAAATGTTCACCAATTCTCCAACTATATCTGCATACAGGTGTTACAGGTGCAGCAATTGGAGGATTGTTGATATGTATTGCAATTTTCTATTTGAGATATAAGTCATCAACATGGCTAGAAGATTTTGGGTTAACGACAAAGAGTAACCAACATATTGAAGCATTCTTAAAAAATCATGGAGCTCAAACTCTAAAAAGATACAAATTATCAGATATCAAGAAAATGACCAATGGTTTCGAAGTTAAACTAGGACAAGGTGGTTTTGGTGCTGTGTACAAAGGAAAGCTGCTCGACGGTTGTCCCATAGCTGTAAAGATGTTGAATGCATCCAAAAGAAATGGTGAAGAATTTATCAATGAGGTTGCTAGCATCAGTAAAACTTCTCATGTTAACGTTGTCACACTTCTTGGGTTTTGTTTGGAAGGCCCCAAGAAAGCTCTAATCTATGAATTTATGTCCAATGGTTCACTTGATAAGTTCATTTACAGAAAAGGACCTGAAACTGCTCCACCCTTGAGTTGGGATATTTTGTATCAAATAGCAATGGGCATAGCTCGAGGGTTAGAGTACTTACATAAGGGATGCAACACTAGAATTTTACATTTTGACATAAAACCACATAATATTCTTTTGGATGAGAATTTTTGTCCCAAGATATCAGATTTTGGGCTAGCAAAACTGTGTCCCAGAAAAGAGAGCATTATTTCCATGTCAGATGCTAGAGGAACAATGGGATATGTTGCTCCAGAAGTGCTGAATAGACATTTTGCTGGAGTTTCACACAAGTCTGATGTTTATAGCTATGGAATGATGCTGCTAGAAATGGTGGGAGGTAGGAAGAACATTAATGCAGAAGCCAGTCACACAAGTGAGATATACTTTCCACATTGGGTATACAAGAGACTAGAGCTTGGCATTGAGTTGAAACTAGATGAGGTGATGACAACAGAAGAAAATGAGATAGCAAAGAGATTGACCGTAGTGGGTTTATGGTGCATTCAAACGTTTCCAAATGATAGACCTACAATGAGTAGAGTGATAGATATGTTGGATGGCAGCATGAATTCTCTGGAAATGCCACCAAAACCTCTGCTTTCTTCTCCTACTAGATCAGTAGTGGAATCTTCCACTTCTTGAAATTATTTTCATTGTGTTTTGTGTAAACCTTCCTAGTTATACTATGAAAATGATCACTCAACATACTTGTTTTGTACTTTTTAATCATCCTGGTAAAACAAGTGGATCTCAAGTCTTAATGCATTATTGAATGCAAATTCAATAATATTTATAATTTATGTGGTGTATATTATATTTAATATTCAATAATTTAATAAAAAAATGAATCTAAACTTATAGTATTCATAAATTTTGTAAAAAAACATAAGATATTCCAAATATTTATATTAAACTCAATTAAATATAGTAATCGTAATCCAACGAATCTAATAGTTGGAACTAAAAACTCAACGCAATGTAACCTTTAAACTTTTTTTGAATTTCTATAACGTGTGTTGGAGTGTCGGGGAGTGTCGCAGTGTCCGAGAGTATCGGGAAATGTCGGACACAAAACGTCAGGGTTTTTGAAGTGACGGTGCTTCATATAGTCCATCACTGAAAATAACAATTCATTTAAAAAAAAAGAAAAAAAAATCCTAATATAGACCTTTAACTTTTAAAAATAAAATACTACTATTTATGCATTAAATATAGGGAAATTAATGAAGGGAAATTATACTCTTATGTTACATAAGACTCCTCTCTCATTTTACACTCACATAAAAGATGTGCCTCTCTCTTTTCTTTCTTTTTTCTTTTTTTAAAAATTGGTGGGCCCCACCTAATTTATCTCACAACATGAGATAACTTCTCGCATACAATATGAGATAAGTAAAACCTATTAATGAATTACATGTTAATTTTAAAGGAAGATCTGTTTGAATGTGTTTTGGTTTTTTTGTTCTTAAAACTGTTTTATAAAATAGTTATGGAAATAGTTGTTTTCTATATTTAAATTTTTTTGAAAGTTAAAAATCAAAATAGAAAATAAAAATAACTCATACATATTCTCTACATTTGATTCTAAAAACAAAAAAATAATTATAGTTTTCAAAATATTTTTTACAAAATAGATTTTACCAAATGAATTTTTTAATTTTTTATTTTAAAAACTAAAAAACTGTTTTTAAAAACAACAATCAAAAAGAGCTTTAATTTAAGTTTTCTGTTTTGCTTAGGTACTAACTAAGGTTTGAGCTCGAGTAATTAAAACAAGAGTAAAGACCCAAATTGGTCCCTGACAAAAAAAGCGGTGCCCAAATTAGTCCCTAAGAAAAATAAACTCAAAAAAAAGTCCCCAACAATGTCAAACAGGTCCCACGTTAGTCCTTCTGTCAAATGAAAATTGACGGAGTGAGTGACGGTGCTGATGTGTCACGTTAAGTGACATGCAGTTGCCCACGTGGACTGCCTGGACGACGTCGTTTCGCACAAGCTCAGCCACGTTGGATAGTCCTTTTTTCTAAAACCCAATTTTGCCCCTGACCTAACCGTTGGACACTTTACCTTTTTAAGTAAAGACCCATTTCAGTCCATGACAATTTTATCGGGGGTCATATTGGTCCCTGCTCCAATTTTTTGACATGGCCACTTATAAAACCAGCACTGTCATTTCCCATTATAAATGTTCATGTTAATCATGCTGATTAGAGATTATATTTTAATGATTTTTTTATCTTTCACATACAGGGACTTGTCCCAGCCTTGAAGGAAATTATGTCAGGTTCACACCACAGGTTCTGTGTACAACATATATGGAAAAACTTCATCAAGCAGTGGAAGGATAAAGAGACAAGACAGATTGTATAGGGATGTGCTAGGTGCACCACTGTTCCCCAACTTGAGAAGGTCATGCAAAGGCTGAAGACTCTAAACGAACCAGCTTGGAAGTATCTTGATAACATACACCCTTCAGCATGGGTTAAAGCCTATTACAGTCACTGGCCTAAATGTGACAACATCACGAATAATATGGCTGAGGTGTGGAATGCAAAGATTGTCAATTATAGGGACAAACCTATAATGACATTGTGTGAGGAATTGAGGTGCTACATAATGCGAAGGATGGCAGCACACAAGAGGATTCTACAAACCTTTAGGGGTAAGATAGCACCTGCACAGCAGAAGAGGCTGGACCATTTGAAGGTTGCAAGCAATTCTTGGACACCAACATGGACTGGAAACTTGGTCCAAGATCTGTATGAAGTTTCTGGAAAGGGTCAACGTGTTGGGGTGAATGTAACTCAATAAACTTGCAGTTGTAATGTGTGGCAGCTGACTGGATTGCCTTGTGAACATGCCATTGCTGCCATTGCACACAAGAATGAACCTGTGGAAAATCATGTTCACCAATGGCTGACAGTGGATGCTTTGCATGCCACTTATGAACACACTCTCAACCCAATCAATTCCCAACAATATTGGCCAACTTGTGATGCCCCAAAACCACTTCCTCCACGCTTGAAAAGGCCTATTGGACGTCCAAAAAAGCATCGCAAGAAGGATCCAACTGAAGAGCTTATGAAGACCAACAAGAAGCTTAAGAAGACTTACACAGTTCAATGCTCCAAGTGTGGTCAGACTGGTCATTACGCCAAGACATGTAAGGGACCTGCAGGTGGATCAAGGAAAAACACTAAACCGGTTAATGTTGAAGCATTATACTTAATGGTTTATTATGTCAGTGCCATTTGTAAGTACACAATCATGATATCAATGGAATATGCTTTATGGATTACTAAATCTCTTATGTCATAACTAGTTTGTTTCATTGCTTGTCTTGTTACAATATTTGTATACTGTGTCATTTTGGGGTCATGTGTAAACATACCTGAATTCTGGGTTCCCTTTTATGCCTTATAAGTCCCCCACAATTTGGGTCGAGGACCATTTTAGTCCCTGCAGTTTTTAACAGTTGGTCAATTAGGTCCCTAACAAATTTATCGAGCCCCAAATTAGTCCCTCCAACACATGACAGTAAGACACATGACAGTAAGACCAAAGGGGCACCAAAAGCTGTTACCACAGAAGCTCATTCCCCCCTTCTTTTTAATTCCCTCAATCCTTGTTTCTACTGGCATTCCCTCTATCCATAGAAGCTCATACAATCTTTTGACATTTTAATTGGCATTTCAAGATAACTTAATACTTAGCAAATTGTGCTTTATGAACAATCAAGTTCAAGGACATTAACCATTTTAAGAACAAAAGGCATCTCATTACATCCCAACAATGGTCTTTCCATTACAGAGAAGCATACATATTACAGATTAAAAATGAGCATTTCACTCCACCCTATTACAAATCATTTTGAACCCTAAACCGTCATCCAAAAAATTTCTCTTTCATTTCATTTCACGCCAAGACATGTAAGGGACCTGCAGGTGAACCCTAAACAAAGCATTTCTCTTTCATTTCACTTCACCCACCTTCCCTAAACCGTCAATCATTTGACCTAAATCGTCAATCAATTTTCCCTAAATTCATGCGTTCAACCTTCGATTCGATGCTTTCTGGTTTTAGTTGAACCCTAAACCCTAAACGACGACGTTTCTTGGATGAAAGAGAACTTTGTGTCCAACGTGGCTGAGCTTGTGCCAAACGACGTCGTCCAAGCAGTCCACGTGGGCAACCGCATGTCACTTAACGTGACACATCAGCACCGTCACTCACTCCGTCAATTTTCATTTGACAGAAGGACTAACGTGGGACCTGTTTGACATTGTTGGGGACTTTTTTTTGAGTTTATTTTTCTTAGGGACTAATTTGGGCACCGCTTTTTTTGTCAGGGACCAATTTGGGTATTTACTCTTGGATAAGAAAATATTAATTTAATATTGTGCAAATTTATAGACAAATAGAATAGTCAGAATTTGATTATAAATTATTGGTTGAGTTATATTTAGAAACTATTTAATTTATAAACTCTTATAATTAAATTTTAATCATTGATTTTTATCAATTTAATGATTATAATTTTTTGAAATTAATAATTAATTAATAAGTGTGACCCAATAAATCATAACTTTAATTTAATGAAAATCAACGATTAAAATTTGATTGTAAGACTTTGTAAACTAAATAGTACGTAAATATAGATTACCAAAAAAAAATAAATAGTATGTGCTTACCAAAAAAATAAAATAAATAAATAAATAATATGTAAATATAACATCTCCCGTAAATTATTATAGCACTATTTAAAAAATTGGAAAAATAAATCTCATATAGCATAAAATAACTTTCCTTATGTTGGAGACACAACATGTGAGTGATCCATCTATTTTTTTTTTCAAATAAAAAAAAAATCAAGGCAAGACTTTTAATGAATGTGTAAAAGATATATTTTTTCTCCCCCCACAAAAGAAAAAGGAAAGTAAAGTTAGGAAAGTCACTGGTACTTTCGTCTTTTTGAAAATTCTAATTCTATTTTCTTCAGTCAATTCACGGCAATGTCATTCAGTGATACAGTAAACAGATAGGTAATTTCGTCGGTGACTCTTACTGTGCGTTTGGATTTTATTGTTTTTTAATTTAGAAATAGAAGTTAAACTAAATAGATTTGGAGAAAAACTTTTACAATAAAAAAATTCTTTTTTTATAATGAAAAAAATAATTAAAAGTCAATAAATTCTCATAATTTTTTTTAAGTTCTTATCGGCAATTCTTGAATTGTATATATATTTTTTTAATAAAGAGTTATAGAAATACAAAAAATTTCCTTGAAATATATATTTTTAAACTACAAATTTTATATAATTGCAGACCAGGTTTTAATTTTTTTTTCTTCGAAAGATAATGGAAATGAAAAAAATAGCAAAAAGGCCTAATTACATAACCTAACCCAGGGAACACTTACAGTATCGCTGTATAAACTTTAAAGACAATGTCCCAAGAAAAACTATACGTATGATAGGCTAAGAAATCAGCTACTTTATTTCGTTAAGGTTAAATAGCTCATAACTCAGAATAAAAAGATTTCAACCAGGATTTTAAAATTTACTATATATGGGTTTCGGTGGCATTAAGTAACTTACAGTAAGGGAGTTGTTCATAAGAATAGATGATAATATTCATTTGCGATTACTCCTTACAACAATAGCCACCATGTTTTTGTTCATCTTAACCAATTTGCCACAGTCCCATTCTCAAGAAGAAGTCACCAAATACACCAATTGCAGCCGGCTGCCATACAACTGTGGAGATGTGTTATGGGGGGACACAACAGAACCCAATATTGTGGCGGTGGTCACCAAATAGATTTCAAACTTGAGTGTCAGAATAATAGTACCACCATTCTAAATGGCTTACAAAGTTTCCAAGTGTAGGGTATCGACACAACAGCTTACACCATTACAATGAAGCGAAGGATCAACGATGTTTGTGCTACGACATTTTGCCACACTTACTTGGACCTGGACCCCACCCTCTTCGTGTATCCAGAATCTGTGTACAACATCGCCAATTTCTATGATTGTCCCTATCCACATTTGGGTAAGTGATTAAAATATTACTCTTCACAAATTTTTTACTTAAATATCACACGAATAATGTTATTTCCCAAAATCTGCTACGAGGGCATGTTCACGTCTGATACAAGTGAACTCGGTTTGCTGACGTGTCACATTTTTAGTGGATAACAAGTATCAAATCTTAAAAAATAAAAATAAAAGTAAAAAAATGAAGGTCGCCTACATGGTGGGTGAATTTAGTTAAAAACAGAGGTCGCCTGTGTCAGAAGCGAACTCTGACACCACCAACTTCCTGACACATCATCAATGCATAATTCGCTAATGCCGCAAGCGACCTTGTATGCGTGGCAGTTTGAAAAATTAGTTCAAGAGCGTGACATTTAGGTAAATTTGTGTGGGAACAGTGCCACAATGGTCACTGTTTACGAATATGTTGTAATCATTCATGCCCAAATTGAATCTGACCATTCACGTCTAAGTTAGACATGACTCACAAGGCATTTACACCTAATTTAGGCGTGACTCGTCTGGTATTGACATGTCACATGTGGTACAAAAGGTTAACAGTTTACTCGGAATGCCATAACTTTTGATTCAGGTATCTTAATTATGTAATTTTTTTTTTGATTTCACATAAATTTTTGAGATCTATGCAATGACATCTCATTTGACATATTTTATCTCTCACAAATAATTAGAATTTACAACAATGATACTATACGAGCGTTTAAATACATAAGCCTCTAGTTCTTTCCGAATCAACACCCAACACAGTCTTCTGCCAACTAGAACCTCTATGTCCCTATCCTATGGGTTGTATTCTTATTACTGTGAATAGAGATTTTATCATTTAAGTTGTGGTTTGAAATTAAAGATGCACCAAAGTGGATTAGTCTATATATAAATAAGGATACTTAATGTCATATTAAAATATATACTTTCTACCAAGAATCTGAAAACAAAAATAGTGTACAAGGTTATTGAATCGCAATACGTATCGTGTATCGTTTGGCCGATTTTTCGTATTGTGAATCATATCAAAACATAATAAAATATAATTTCAAAATATATAACTTTTTATGAATTTTATCGAACTATACCGTAAGTTACATCCTTCTATTTCATGACTTTTTTTTCTTTCTTTAAAGCCATTTAAATTATGTATGCCTAAGAGAAAGAAAAAATAAATACATTTAAAAGAAAACAAAAGGGACTAATGGGTATAAGAAAAAAAAACTAAACCTGAAATCGAATCCCGAACTCTGAAGTTTGGAAACATCTCTAATATGAAACAATGGTTGGGTCTTTATGGTTGGATTCATTGGAAGCTTATATAGCCTCCGAATGGTTTACAAAAATAAAATCCTTTATCCTTATAGATTTAGAATATTTATTTAATTATTTTCTTTATTAATATAGTTTTTCAAATTGATTTGTGAGTTTAATTCATAAATCAAATCTTTATTTTGTTTTTTCATTAATAATAACTTTTTAGAATTTTTTAATTTAAATCACCAACCAAATCTTTATTTATTTTTTACTGGGATTAAATGCTCTTATAATATAATTATTGTAAATTTGAATTATGTTTGTGAGAGATAAAATATGTCAAATGAGGTTTCATTGCGTAGATCTTGAAAAATTTTGTGGAATAAAAGAAAATTACTTGATTTGAATACAAGAGTCAAAAGTTATGGTTTTCCAAAATTTTACGATTCATAAGTTTACTTTTTTTGTGCCACGTGTCAACATCAGACGAGTTATGCCTAAATTAGACGTGAATGCCTTATGAGTCACGCCTAACTTAGGCGTTTAGGCATGAATGAGTGAAATAGATTCATAAAAAATTTCGAAACAACTATATATTCGTAATTATTTATTAAAATAATAATATTTTAATTTTTTTTGCCTATATATAGGTTGTGAGATAATATCAAAATGACACAAAGCCATATTCAGTGTATAGTATTTGGATATGATTTTCTAGATATTAGGTACAAGATGAAATAGTAGAATATGATCCCTAGTCTAAATTATAGCTGTTATGTTATCTGTGAGACTCTACCCAGAATGGGCATATGATATCATATTCAGACAGTGATACGATCATTAATTATGGTCACAGGGTTATCAAGCAGGGATTTTATATAGGTATGGGACTATACGTATATTATTAACTAGAAGATAAATTCAAAATGGCATATTACATAATATAACATAAAGAAAAAAGTTAAGTCTTCCGCGACTTTAATTAAGTATGCAACGCTTTTATGACCATATTGTGTGTTAATAAACGGGCTGCAGACAAGATGTTATAATCCCCATGCGTACTATATTATGACCTCCATCAGGGAGTATTGGATAATGGTATGATGAATGATTTACTATTTTGTTATTATTATATATGCATATTGAGATATCCATTGGGTGGAGTGACCTTTCAAGACCCTTGATTTACTAGATTTTTATCTAATCCCGTGTTTGGGGAGCACATTTTAGGTATTATTGACAGTATAGGAGAATCTATAGGCAAGAGGCCCGAGTAGAATTGTGGAGCTTTTATATTTTGGATATGCATCATGATTTGTGATTTGCATAGGATTTGAATGATATGATGTATTATCATGCCTTTGGTTATAGCCTTGTTATTTTGATAATATTGTATAATGATTTATTAGCATTCGGGGACGTAGCCCATGATCACTATCCTTGTATGTTCATGTTGATATATGATGCAAAGACCTTGATCATATGTTTTGATTAGTTAAGTCCAATTGATGCATTTTGTAAACGATGTATATTTTGGGACATTGTTGTATTGCATGTGGACATTATGGACTTTTATGATGGAAGGGTTGGTATCCTATGTGATAAATTGGGAATATATATATATATATATATATATATATATATATATATATATATATATATATATATATAGGGTTTAACTTTTCTTATGTTGTAGGAGAGAAAAAAAATAGAGAGAAGTTAAATGTGGGTCCCATATTTTATATTAAAAAAGAAAAGAAAAATTAATTGGCACGGAAAACGAATTTGTGTAGGAAAATGAGAGTACCTCATGTGACATGAGAGTATTATTTCCTATATATATATATATATATATATATATATATATATATATATATATATATATATATATATATATATATATATAGTAATAAATTGTCTATCAGGTTGAGATTAATGTGATGAGATTTGTCCCCAATTGTCTGAAAAATAGACGGAGTGTTGCACGTTTCGTTTTGACGATGTTGGTAGGAGATTACCACAATTGTGTGATCAACTACCAATATTCGGTTATTGAAGCCATATGGTGCATGGGAACTTCAAGGTGGTGTCTTGTAATGGCTGTATGAAATGTTAAGCTAGGTTTAAATATTCTGATTGAGTTATAATTACATTTCTAATTATTTACGAATGCAAAAAAAAAAAAAATTAAGCAGTAAACGTTATATTTTAAAAAGGAAAAAGTCAATTCGTATTTTAATTTAACTACTGTGATTGTAACTGCGCTTAATATCATATGTAACGATAACATACTAGTGTACAATGGGATGATACATTTTCTATTTTTAAAATTTTCAAACATATGAATTGATTTACAATTCAAATCAAATGCATCTATAATGATTCCCAACACAATCTTTAAAACTTCACTGTTGAATCAGAGTGGAAAAAGCTATGTTGACCGAAATGTGAAGTACAAACTCCATAGTTACAATAAGTCAATTATAGAAATAAGTACGAAACCTTGCTTGTGTTGTGATAATTATGCCTTTAACCTTTTTGCCGAAGTTCATTAAGATTCCCAAGTCTTACTAAAAAATTGCTGAAGCGTATAAAGCTTTCTCTCTTCCTTCCTAGTGCAAGTTAAGTGTTTTTAGGTTATATGTAACTCATACTAAGGAGTGAAAATGGTAGGAAATAAGAGGGAAAATTCATAGTATACAAAGTATCAACAAACAAAATGCCTGCTTTGATGATGTGACTTAATTATTGGTCTATATTAGAGAGAATTATTTTGTGTAATTGATTCATTTATCATATAAAATTATTGAGAATTCAAGCATGAGTAGTGTGAGTTTGATGAAGAAATTCCTTATTAAATAGAAATGTACAAAGTAAGAAACATATAAAGTGGAAGGTAAAAGTCGTAAAATATTTTCTCAAATATTCCAGTATCCCATATCAGTAAATATGTGGCCTTAAGGTAAAAGTGCTACTTCAGAAGCATAATCAAGAGACAAATAATATAGATAACATTTTCTCTCAATATTTTATTTCAAACTATTTTTCATATTTACTGGGTCTTATCAATCATGGTCTAAGTTATACTTCTTCAGGAACTATACCACAAATATTCATAAAGAATGATGACCGATTTTTTTTTTGTAGTTTGTCCAATCCTCTCGGGATGTATATGACGTAGGGATATTTTTAATGGCGTGAGATTTACCGTTCTTGCCTTTATTTTAAGGATTATATTTATCTCATTTAACATGAGATAACTCATTTTCCTACACATACATGATAAAGGTGAGTCTCACTTCTATTTTTTCTCTTTCCAATCATTTGTGGTTCCTCTTATTATTTTGTTTCACAAACATAAGATAACTTCTCTACATCAACATAAGAAAAATATTTCCCTTATTAAAAAACTCCGGCCCTTTTGAGGACTATGAGCACACGAAAGGATATAATCATTGAAGGGGTAATAGAAAATTTAACCTTGGGTTATATCATGATAAAAGAAAGAAGCCAAACAAAGGTGGACTAATGAAATGAATATGACTAATTAAAATAAGGGTTTTATTTTTCTCATTTTGCATGAGACAAATTATCTCATGCAACACACATAAAAATGGATGAGACCCACTAAAAAATAGAGAGAAAATAAAAAAATAGATCCCACCTACTTTTTTGTGTGTTGCATAAGATAATTTGTGTGATGCAACATGAAAAAATAAAAATAAAAATTATTACCTAAAATTATGGAGGATGTTCCTATTTATAGGGGAATTTTTTTTTCCTATTAGGCTGAAAGTAATAGCACTTGAATACCTGTACGTATATGTGAATAAAAAATAGCATTTGAATAACTTTTGCGGTTTGAGTATGAAAAGTGATAAATTTTCCATGTGTAGTTGACTATTGGGGTGTTTGTTACGATGAGTGGGGTAGGGAGAAAAGGTTAGCCATGTTTGGCAGAGGGAGAGTTAAAAGAGTGATTGGAAATTTTTGTACCCATCAAGTCTTTTTCTACAAAGAAACTGATAGGAACTTTATCATTCAGAACATGGTAAATAAAACTACCTAAGCTGAGGAAAATTGATAACAATTTTTATTGACTAAAACACCCTTATTTTTTAGTCCTAGTTTATCAGATTAGGAACAACTTCAATTGTATATTCAGGGTAGTTTTGAAACTTTGTTAATATTTTCATAATTTTTTTATGGGTTTTATAAGGGTAGTTTGTGTTATGTTAACGTTTGTGCTAATATTTTTTTTCCACAAAATCATTTTGTGTGGTTATGTTAAATGATAAATGATAAACCTTTTTTTTATTATCAACCAAGCATAATATCAATAAATTTAACTCAATTTTTTCGAAAAAATTTCAGCCTATCAAACACATTTTCTTAACTTACCGGACAATACATATTTCCCACCATGTTCCCGACAAATTTTTGTTTCTAGTTAAACAAAAAAAAATATCACTTATACCAAGCACTCTTCGCAGAGAAGAAAAAGAGGTTGAGGTAACAAGAAAGAGAAAGAAAAAAGGTGTAAAAGTTGGTTGCAGCGTGGGGACCTTGAGAAAGCAAAGATTTATTCCAAAAGGACCTTAGCTCTGCATTTTGAAAATTTCATGTCACTATAAAAGGAGACAGGGTGGAGAACACTTTTTTTAGGTTTCTTATACTACTTTACATTTACTCTTACACTTTTTAAAACGCGTCTTTGCTTTGGGTTTCGGGAAGTTCTGACTCTTCTGCAACATTTTCTTCCTTATTCTTTTGCACCATTGCTGAAGTTGGGAGTGTCTGGTTGAAGTTTCTTGGAAGCTTAGCAAGATTTAATTGAGCGCAACATGTTCCAAATTCTAGATTTCATTTCTTCTTCCTCTTCTAATATTTTAATTCTATTTTCTAAATTCATTTGTATTAAACACATACTCTTGTATTTCTTTATTCAATTTGTGAAATTCCAATGGATGTTGTTAATCTGTATCTGAATTTGAGATTTAATTTCATGGAGAACTAGAAATTTTGGCCAGATCTGAAATGTATTGAAAATTACCTTCCGTTTTTTTTCCTTCGGATACCCATAGAGGTATATTAAAACCCCATAAACAAAATCTGTATACAAATGATTACATTACTTATAAGAGGGAGCATACCAATCTAATCATCATTGGATCATTTGAGAGAGAATGCTAAAAAAATTATGAAGAGAGAGAAAATGTTGATCCAATGGTGATTAGATAGGTAGTAAGTTGGTAGTGAAAAATTTTGGTAGTCAAAATATCCCTCATCTACTTATACTAGAGAAGATGTAGAGATAAGAACACAAATTTATTTCATAGCACTTTTTATTGTATTAAGCTCAAAGTATGAAACATCACAAATTTATTTAACAGTTTTTATTGTATTAGGCTCAAAGTATTAACAAAGCATAAGTGCATAGTGAAATCTTCGCCAAGGGACATTTGAATTTTTATTTTTATTATTAAAATAAGGGAGCGGTAAGAAATCACTTGATGGTAGAGATTGTGATAATATATTATGAACCAACTCTTTTAAAAAATAAAATTATTAATTAAAAGCGCATAAATAATTTTATATTATATCCTAATTCCTAACCATGATCATGGTTCCTTCGTCACTATATACTATATCTGAAACAAGGTAGCCTCTATAATTATCGTGTCTCCTTCACTTATTACGTGAGAGTATCTGAAACAAGGTGGCCTGTGAAAAAAAATTTAGTGCTCCAGACCCCACGTGGTGGTCCTTCAATTCAGTGAATGACACTTGTACAAAAGTTTATTTTTTATTTTTTTCTCTCCTCTCTCTCTTCAATAGTATCTGAAACAATGTGGCCTTCTTCTCGTGGCCTGTATAAGTAATTTCCAAGCTTTTTCTGTTGTAAGTCTTTGATGGTTCCCCAAAAGGAGTGTCTTATTCACTTATTGGTTGCCTACGTGACTATGTCATCTCACGCCGAAAGGAGTGAGCTTAATTATAACTTATAAAAACTATATATGAATATAAAATAGATAATGTTTTCCTCCTAATTCTCCTACAGATACATACAAGTGGACCCATCAATTCTTTTATTTAAAAAATCGTGGTCTCCACAATTAATTATCTCTATGACATGATCTAAGGATTTTCCTATAATATAATACTTGTTTTTTCCTATAGTATAATACTTGTTTTTTCCTATAAAATAATGTATATATAAAAATGTATAATTATATATAGAGGTAGGATATTAATGTTATGAATTATTTCCACTACCCATTTATTATTTCTATCGTTGGATTCACTTTTTAATTGGCAATCTCTGAAAAGCTTCTAAATAAAAGGAAAAGAAAAATAATCTTTTTAGTGTAATTCCCTTGTATATATTTGTAATGTCTGACCGCTTTAAGAATTAATGACTATCCTCATATATTAATATGAGACTTTTCGGCGTGTCAGGAACCGGGACCTTGGAAATGGGGGGATTCATTAATGCATGTAACCCCATACTGTAAGCCTGTCACGAATCACTTTTTGTTCGTGCCTTTTTGCACCGGTGATCACTCTCCATCCTCGTCAGCACTCGGGATGTTACATGCCCACCAGCTTCCGTCTGGTCGTCATCGAACCACACCGTACTGGGAGAGAGGCCCTGATCTGATAGTAACGCCCGACTGCTTTAAGAATCAATGACTATCTCCACATACTAACACGAGACTTTTTAACGTGTTTTTTCCTCACTCGTAGACATTGACGGACCCATTTTGTTGCATGTGTCTGCAATTGCATACGCAAATTTTGGAGAAAAGAAAAATTAACTATTCTATAAAGCATTGGACTTTATGGACCAGACACTATGAAGCATGCAATGCAAATGAATGCTTGAGATGTGAAAAGTTGAATTTAATAATTTGTGGAATTTAAAGCAGGGTTTAATTATTTTAATAAATTTAATTAGCAATGTTAATAATTACATAACAGTTTGTAACAAATTTTAAAAAATGTTAAAATTTTTAATTAGCAATGTTAAAAATTCCTGAACCTACTAAGACATAAATAAAAATTTATGCTCGCACACTTCAGGCCAGTGAGGAAAAAGCATGTTGTGTTAATATCTGGACGTAGTCATTGATTATTGAAGCGGCCGGCGGCGTTACAATATTATTTTTAATTCAAACTTTTCATGAGCATTTTCAGTTTTTGAATTTTATTTTTATTTTTTTGTCGTAGTTTATGGAATCCTTCGTTTGAACGATGAAGTCAGCAAGTAGCAAGTGAATAGATATGCTATCAATTCAAGATAACATGCTATGAACAGTTTGCTACGTTTAAAAAGATGTGGCATACACCATAATTTGTCTTTGATCTGTTAGCAAGTTAACGTATGTTTTCTTTGATTCCCCACTTGTCTTTCTTTCATCTGCAAAAACGCTTCACCTTAATTTGTCATTCGAATGGCTAAATCGAAAGTCCTCGTCTCTCTCTACGCTTCTCCTTTTGTGTTGTAAGTCTTTGATGGTTCCATTCACTTATTGGTTGCCTATGTGACTATGTCATCTCACGCCAAAAGGAGTGAGCTTTTTTTTTTTGGTAACCTACAAGGAGTGAGCTTAATTATAACTTATAAAAACTATATATGAATATAAAATATGAGAAAAGTGTTTATCATTTTAAATGACATAACTTATATCATTTCACTCTCATAAAGAAGTGGGACCCACACCTTTATTTTTTTGTCAACTCTCTCATTCTTTATCTATCTCTTTTTCTCTCTTAAAATGACACAACCTTACATTCTTTAAAATGATACACATTTTACCCATAAAATAATGTATATATAAAGGATAATGTTTTTCTCATGTTACATGAGATAGCATTGTCTTTTATAGAGATATAATTAGGTGGGTCCCATAATTAAAAGAAAAGAAGAAAAAAAAGAAATGTTGGCTCGGATTTCGATGTGTGTGTAACATGAGATAAGATTTTTCATGTAACATGAGAGTATCATTTCCCATGTATAATTATATATAGAGGTAAGATATTAATGGTATCAATTATCAATTATTTCTAGTACCAATTCATTATTTCTATAGTTGGATTCCACTTTTTAATTGGCAATCTGTGAAAAGTTTCTAAATAAAAGGAAAAGAAAAATTTCCGGAATACATGGTTATATCAGAGTGGTAATAAAAAATCATGATAATATAAATATCTTACCTCTTGTATATATTTGTAACATTCGGCCGCTTTAAGAATCAACAACTATTCCCACATACTAACATGAGACTTTTCAACGTGTCAGGAGCCGGGACCTTGGAAAGGGAGGGATTCATTCATGCATATAACCTCCACTGGAAGCCTGTCATGAGACGTTCCTTATCCGTGACTCTTTGCACCGGCGGTCACTCCCCATCCTCGTCAGCGCTCGGGATGTTACATGCCCACCAGCTTCTGCCTGATTCGTCCTCGAACCACACCGTACTGGAATAGAGACCCTGCTCTGATAGTAACGCCTGACTGCTTCAAGAATCAATGACTACCTCCACGTACTAACACGAGACTTTTCAACGTGTTTTTTCCTCGCACACTTCCTAAATCAATGACTATCTCCACATTACAACACAAGACTTTTCAACATATTTTTTCCTCACTCGCACGCATCGACGGACCCATTTTGTTGCATTGGAGAAAAGAAAAATTAACTATTCTATAAAGCATTGGACTTTATGGACCAGACACTCTGAAGCATGCAATGCAAATGAATGCTTGAGATGTGAACCGTTGAATTTAATAATTTGTGGAATTTAAAGCAGGGTTTAATTATTTTAATAAATTTAATTAGCAATGTTATTAATTACACAACAGGTTGTAAGAAATTTTTAAAAATGTTAAAAAATTTAATTAGCAATGTTAATAATTAGCAATTTTAATTAGCAATGTTAAAAATTCCTGAATCCGATGACATAACTAAATGTGGAGACATAGGAAGTGTGCGAGTCAAGGGAGTGTGTGAGTGAGGGAAAAAAGTGTTAGTATGTGCACACTTTCTGATGAAGGTGTGCCAATGAGCAAAAAACACGTTAAAAAGTTTGGTGTCGGTATGTAGATGTAGTCATTGATTCTTGAAGGAGCGGCGGCATTATAATATTATTTTTAATTCAAACTTTTTATGAGTATTTTCTGTTTTTGAAATTTTTATTTTTTTTTATTTTTATTTTTATTTTTATTTTTTTGTCGTAGTTTATGGAATCCTTCGTTTGAACGATGAAGTCAGCAATTAGCAAGTGAATAGATATGCTATCAATATGCTATGAACAGTTTGCTACGTTTAAAAAGATGTGGCATACACCATAATTTGTCTTTGATCTGTTAGCAAGTTAATGCATGTTTTCTTTGATTCCCCACTTGTCTTTCTTTCATACGCTTCACCTTAATTTGGCATTCGAATGGCTAAATCGAAAGTCCTCGTCTCTCTCTCTACGCTTCTCCTGTTGTTCTCTCTCCTCTCCACCGCCGTCGCCGACGATGGTGGGTTCATGTTGAAGCTGTGGAAAGCAATCGGGCGGTATCTGGCTAATGAAGCTAATGAAACGTCTCACTACGCATTTTGCAGCTGGAACGGCGTGAAGTGCGACACCTTCAACCGCGTGGTTTCTATCAATCTGGCTTCCAACTCACTCACCGGAAAACTCCCTTCCAATCTGAACACACTCTCCAAACTAACTGACCTCTCTCTCCAGGGAAACTCTCTCCACGGTTCGTTACCCTCCTTGGCGAACCTTTCCTTGCTCCAAACAGTGTACCTCGACGGCAACAACTTCACCTACATACGTGACGGTTGCTTCCAAGGGCTAACCAGCTTGCAGAACCTTAGCTTAACCAACAACATTAACCTCGAACCCTGGACCTTTCCCACCGAGTTGACTCAGTCAACCAACCTCGTCCAACTCCACCTCGGAAACTCAAACCTCGTTGGTCCCTTGCCGGATGTGTTCGATTCCTTTGTCAGTTTGCAGAGCCTTCGTCTCTCTTACAACAAACTCACCGGTGGTTTGCCAAAGTCCTTTGCGGGATTGTCGATTAAGAGTTTGAGGGTCAAGGGTCAGAGAAACGAGCTTGGCCTCTCCGGTTCAATTGATGTGCTTTCTTCCATGACCTCATTGTCTCAGGTGTGGCTTAGCGAGAACCAGTTCACAGGTCCAATTCCGGATTTGTCAAATTGTACAAACTTGTTTGATCTTCAGCTTCAGGACAATTCGTTAACTGGTGTCGTTCCACCTTCTTTGATGGCTCTCTCTAGTTTACAGAACGTTTCTTTGTACAACAACATGCTGCAGGGTCCTGTTCCTGTGTTTGGGAAAGATGTGAAAGTCTCTCTTGATGGGATCAATAGCTTTTGTCAATCAAGTTTTGGTTTGCCTTGTGATCCCATTGCCACCACTTTGCTTGATGTTGCTGCGGATTTTGGGTATCCCCTTCTGTTGGCTAATGCCTGGAAAGGGAACAACACTTGTCAAGATTGGAGCTTCATTGTGTGTGAAGGAGGGAAGATCATTACGGTGAATTTACGAAAGAAGAATTTGACCGGAACCATTTCAGCTTCATTTGCCAATTTAACTGATTTAAGGAAATTGATTCTCAGTGATAATAATTTGGTTGGATCAATACCTTGGAGCTTGACAACTTTGCCTCATCTTGAGATTCTGAATGTGTCTAACAACAACCTATCTGGAAAGGTTCCCAATTTCTCAGCTAAGGTGAAGTTAATACTTGCAGGTAATATTTTGCTTGGCCGTCGTGGAGATGGAGGCAATGGAACTCGTCCATCATCGAGTGTAAGTCCATCTAAAACAGAACATGGTTCTTCGCTGTCAACTGCTAGGATAGCAGGTATAGCCATTCTTGTTGTATTTTTTCATAACATCTTAGGCTGTGAAATTCTTAAACACTAATTCATTGACTCTGTCTGCTAACAGGTATTATTGGTGGAGTGATAACAGGATTGTTTATATGTATCACTATTTTTGTTTTCGGAAGCAAGTCCTCAGCTTGGCGTGGAAAATTTTGGTTGACCACAAAAGATAACAAAGATATTGAAGCATTCTTAAAAAATCATGGAGGCTTAACTCTAAAAAGATACAAATTCTCGGATGTGAAGAAAATGACCAACTCCTTCAAAAATAAACTAGGACAAGGTGGTTTTGGTGCTGTATACAAAGGACATCTATTTAATGGTTGCCCTGTGGCTGTAAAGATACTGAGGTCATCCAAAGGAAACAATGAAGACTTCATCAATGAGGTTGCGAGTATCAGTAGCACTTCTCATGTCAATGTTGTCACCCTTCTTGGATTTTGTTTGGAAGGCCGCAAGAAAGCTCTCATCTATGAGTTTATGTCCAATGGTTCCCTTGAAAAGTTTATTCACAAAAAGGGACATGAAACTGTTGCATCTTTGAGCTGGGAGAATTTGTATCAAATTGCCATAGGGATTGCTCGGGGGATGGAGTACTTGCATAGGGGGTGCAATACTAGAATTTTGCATTTTGACATAAAACCACATAATATCCTTTTAGATGCGGATTTCTGCCCCAAGATATCAGATTTTGGGCTAGCAAAGCTCTGTCCTAGAAAAGAGAGCATAATTTCCATGTCGGATGCTAGAGGGACGATTGGGTATTTAGCTCCAGAAATGTGGAATAGACATTTGGGAGGAGTTTCTCATAAGTCTGATGTTTATAGCTACGGAATGATGCTGCTAGAAATGGTGGGAGGGAGGAAGAACATTAATGCTGAAGCCAGTGACACTAGTGAGATATACTTCCCACACTGGGTATACAATAGGCTTGAGCAGGGCCATGATTTGAGACCAGATGAGGTGATGACCACAGAAGAAAATGAAATAACAAAGAGATTGACAATAGTGGGTTTGTGGTGCATTCAGACTTTTCCAAATGATAGACCTACAATGAGTAGAGTGATAGATATGTTGGAAGGCAGCTTGAATTCCCTGGAAATTCCACCAAAACCTATGCTTTCTTCTCCTACTAGATCAGTATCTGAATCCTCCACTTCTTGAAATATCATTGCATTTTGGGTAAATAGTTTAAGTTATATTGTAAAACGGATCATTCAACGTACTTGTGTTGTACTTTTCAATCATCCTGAAAAACAAATGTTTCTCATGTGTGTATTAAATTGTTAATATATTGAATGCAAAAGCCAGAGCAATTGATGGAGTAAACTCTATGTTATGCAGAATGCTAAAAGCTGAATAAAAGGATGAATCAGATGAATTTGTTGCAGAAGTCCTGAGAATAGTTGATGACTCAAATGAAGGAAGTTTCAGGACTGATTGATAGGATTTATAGTGAGAATCATCTCCCTATTGACAGTCTCCTTCTTCTTCCTTCTCTTTCCCCATGTGTTCATGAGTTCTCCCTCCTTGTCCAGTGTAGATTTTCTAATCATTATGACTGAGAACTGAGTTTCTGCATTGATCCATTGGAAATTTGGAATCCTATTGTCATTCTTTGGTATCGTTACACTCTGATTAATGTCATATGCAGTACTAATTTTGCGATAATAATAATTTGTTTTTTGTTGAATTTCATAATCAATTTGTTGCAATATTCTTGAAAATACTTTTTTCTTTTCTTTTTTCTGCTGATGCCAAGAAGCATAACACACGTACTACTTAAACGTTTTGTTTCATGATCTAAGTTTAAAGAGCCATGTTTTATGTTTAAAAAAAAAAAAATTAGCCATGTTTTAAGCAAGTTTATATCTTTGCAAGTTTCCTGCAAAGATTACGTCAAAATATAAAAATGGTCATATCAATTATGATAGTCTTCCTAGCTATAATAAATATTTTAAAAATTGTTATATTATTTATCATAGCAGAGAATTGTACTCGGCAGAAACCCCTATCCTTCAAATTTAATTTTTTGGTTCAAATTATTATATTATTTAGGCCAGGAACAGGAAAGTGAAAATTCAGAAAATGCAACATTTCCTAATTTCGATTTTTAAAAAAAAAATGGTATGTCAAATGATCTTGACAACGGAAGGAAAAAAAAATTCTTGAAAGCAAACGTACTGCATTTAACGGTACTTAGCGCGATAGAAACGGTACAAAGCACTCCTTTTAAAAACGACATAAAATGAATGGTATATATTGTTATAGGAGATAAATTTATTTTTTACACATATAAAATTATGTAAACTTATATGAGAAAAAGAAAGAAAAATAAAAATATTTATCTCATTACTTCTATGTGTATATAAGATAAATTTATTAAACTCTCAAATAAATTGTTAGTTATCCATAAAATTTACAGGGAAAACATTTTCTCATGTTACATGAGAATTTAATTTTCATGTTGACTATTCGATTTGCGTGCAAAACTTTTCTTTTCTTTTTTAATAAATGTGGGGCCCACCACTAGTTGAGTCATAACATGAGAGTTGAATTCCCATGCAACATGAGAAAATCAAATCCCATAATTTACAAGGTTTGTTGTTTGTCATGTCTTTAAAGGTGATTTTATTTCTTATACATATAAAAAATAGAGGAAGGATATTCTTACTACCAAAATTTTTCACTACTAACTTACTACCAATCTAATCATCATTGGATCAAAGAGAGAGAATGCTAAAAAGTTTCTGAAGAGAGAGAAAATATTGATCCAATCGTGATTAAATAGGTAGTAAATTGGTAGTGAAAAATTTTGTTACTAAAAATATCCCTCCTCATAAAAATAGATAGGTCATGTGAGGAAAAAAATGAATCCTAAAACTTTTTTATGTAATATATACAAAATAATTTTATTTTGTAAAACATAAAAAAAATATTAAACGAATAAATTATATTTACAAACTCAAAATTTATAAGTTCTTACAAACTAAACTATATATTATTTGTAGTACATATTACTATATACATAAATAATATATACTATCCATAATATATAATATAATTATAAGAATTTATAAACTTTAAATTTTTAAATATAATCATTGTCAACGTTAAAACTTTAACTTAACATTGCGATTTTTAAAAGTTGCTATTTCAGCAATAAAAAGTAAAGTTAGGAAAGTCAGTGGTACTTTCGTCTTTTTCAAAATTTTAATTCTATTTCCTTTGGTCAATCCATGTCATTCCGTGAAATAGGAAACTCATAGGTAATTTCGGCGAACGGTGACTCTTAAATTTTAGTTTCCTTGAGAAAGCTATATCAGCTTTGTGACCCTTATATTAGGGGTGTTAACTAGTATTTAAAAATTCGGCCAAGGTGAGGGGTCACGAGGTTATGGGTTCAACCGATGGGTCATGGGTTTAACCGGGAGTTATGGAATCATTACGCTGATCCGGTTTTATATATTAAAAAATTATAAATACATATATCCTGTATGAAAATATTAAAAATTAAACCACCAATCATCAACTATTCAAATTATAATAACATAATTCACCAATTACAACCCCAAATCAATATTACACAACCTAATTAAAGTATCAAGATACCAAAGTACAAAACTTATTCTAATGAGGTCTTTACGCTGACCCGATTCTGCCTCTTTTGAGAAGGTCCATGACAGAGAAAAATTTAAAGGAAATAAGAATGAGTTTTTGTTTTCCATTGACGACCGTAAAGATTACATTTGAATGGATAAAATTCTTACCATTTCTAGAAGATTCACGACATCAAGGTGAAGATTGAAGACGTCTAGGTTGCTGGAAGAGAAGATAACAATTAGATTTGAGTTTGTAAGCATTTTTATTTTTATATTTTTAATAAAACGACGTTGTTTCATAAAGAATTTCTATAAACAAAAACATGCAATGACCCCCTTCGACCCCTCTGACCCGGGAGTCACTGAAACCCGGCTGGGTTTAGGGAGTCGGAGGGGTCGATGTGTATATAGGGTCCAACTTGTGACCCCAGCCCTCAGAGGGGAGGGGTCAGGGTTGACCCGGGTCAACCCGGGGGGTAGGATGGGGTTTTAAAACACTGGTATTAACGAGCCGAGCCGAGCTTTGGTCTTAACGAGCCGAGTCTGTGTTCAAATGTGTCAGACTGGCCTTAGCCTGTTACCTGTTACGAATATAATATCATCTTGTGGCCTGGCTCATTTACAAAAAATAAAAGCCTGGTTTAGCCTGTTAGCTTGTTTTAAAAAAATAAGACAACAAAAATTTATCCAAACAAAATCTACAATCAACAGCACTAGTAATTCTATAAATATTCATAAATTTAATGTATATCCAAATAACATATTATAAAATAAAATTATTCAAAAGTTCTGTTTAATTAATAAAATGGGATGAAATGAATTGAGAAGAGAGAGAGGGCTATCACAAGTAGTATAAAAATATAAAAAAAATTAAAAAAATAATATATTAGGCAAGCCTGAGAGGCTCTAAGGCCGAGCTTTTGAATTGGAGCTTGAAGCCTTTTTATTAAACGAGCTTTTATACAAGTCCAAGCCTGGGTCCAACAATCAATTTTATACATGTAAGCTCAGGCCTTCACGAGCCGAGGCAAAGGCCCCTGTCTCGTTTAGCACCCCTACTTATAACACTTTTATTAATAATTAATTATCAAATTGACCTTCATTATAAATTATTTCAAAAATTTAACCCCCTCAAAAAATATAACACCAATCTGCTCCTGTTTGACCGTTGACCACCAAGCCTACCCCTCTCTACCCGGGTAATTTTTGAAATTTTGTGCCTACCCGGGTAGGGAGGGGTACCCGGGTATAGTTCTTGGCATCTGGGAAATTGCTTGAATTATTTACCCGGCGGGTAGGGAGGGGTGTACCCGGGTAAAGTTCTTTGTGAAGGATTCAAAAAAGACCAAGACAGTTTTCTTTTATTTTCTGATAAAATAAAGTTCTTAAACTCACTTCAAAATCTACAAGTTATAAACCTTCACAACTTTTGGAAATTTGAAACACTAAATCAATACAACTTTTATCTGGTTTGAAAAATTGAACTTGAGGAAGACTATCTTCTTGCAAGCTATAAGCCACTGGCTCAACTAAGCTAGCAGCATGACTTGGATGAACTCAACCAATAAATGCACCAAACGACAAAGCTCCAGAATTTTACGAGAATTGGGCAAGAAATATAAGCTCATAAGCAAGGCTATAGTGGAGTGTCATTATGTGATTTTCAGGAATTTCTAAGATTGATTCCCTGCTTGTTGGAAGAGAAAGTTCTAGTTGAAAAATTTAACACATCAAAATTCAGGTGAAACATTTAGATTAATACCATGCAACTAGACCTGGATCAGTTAGAATGTTCCATTTGAATTTTGATCCTGAAATTTGTAAAATCCAAGAGAAGTGGAAGAAACAAAGCAATTATCCAGTCATTTAAGACCTACTAGTACTCACTACTTAGCTAATATCTCATATAGCATCTCAAGACAATTGACGCAATTGAAATTAGAAAACTGTCTTTATTTTACCCGGGTACACCCCTCCCTACGCGGGTAAATAATTCAAGCAATTTCCCAGATGCCAAAAATTATACCCAGGTACATCTCTCCCTACCCGGATAGGCACAAAATTTCAAAGGGGTGTACCCGGGTAGGCTTGGTGGTCAATGGTCAAACATGGGCAGATTGGTGTTATGTTTTTTGAGGGGGTTAAATTTTTAAAATAGTTTATAATAAAGGTCAATTTGATAATTAATTATTAATAAAATGTTATAAGGGTCAAAAAGCCAAGCTATATGGTATATGTGTCTGCGTGGCATTAAGTAAGTAACTGCAAGGATGTTGTAGATAAGAATAAATGATAACTTTCATATACGCTTAGTATCAGTGTTAATTATATAACAGCAACAATAACTAACCTTTAGTTATTTTTCTAGTTTCTGTTATGAAGAGTTAGTTACTTCTCTTCTCTAGTTAGTTATTAGTTGAATACTCTTTTGTATCAGCTGATTTATATATAAGCTTTCTTGTATCTTCTCTAATCAGATAAAGATTTCGCAATTTCTCTCATTCGATAATATGGTATCAGAGCTCGAATGTTGAGCTCTGGTATTCATCTGGCGTGTTGATCGTTATCTTTCCTTTCCAATCATCTTCTTTTCAATCTCTTTGTTCTTCACAACAATGCGAATATTCTTCCTGATTATCTGACGAACCTAGCAAATCCGTATTTTCTTCAAGCTGGTGAAAATCCATCAACTATTCTTGTTTCTTCTTTGTTAAATGGAAAGAACTATCACTCTTGGTCAAGGGAAATGAAAATGTCCCTTCGATCAAAGAATAAACTTTGTTTTGTAGATGGCACTATAGCTATTCTTGATGCAGATGATCGAATGTATGATGCATGGCAAAGATGCAATACAATGATTCTTTCATGGACTCATCGTTCAGTCAAAGAGTCAATTGTTCAATCGATCATGTGGATTGAAAATGCAACCGATCCTTGGAGGGATCTTCAACTAAGATTCTCTCAAGCAGATAATTTTCGTATAACAGATCTTCAAGAAGATATCTATCGTGTTCAACAAGAAGAAAGGTCAGTTTCTGATTTTTACACTCATTTGAAAGCATTATAGGATGAACTTGAGACTTTGCAGCCTCTCCTTACATGTCTTTGTGCCATTCCATGAAATTGTGGATTGTCCAATCGTGTACGAGATGGAAAGGAAAGAGATTATGCTATAAGGTCTCTTAGAGGGTTAAATGAGCAATTCTCAAATGTCAGGTCCCAAATTATGATAGTGTGACCTATTCCGTCAGTGAATAAGATTTTTTCTTTAGTTACTCAACAGGAAAGACAATTAAAAGTTGATTCACATGTTGCTGATTTTTCTGAAGATTCAAAATTACTTCTAAATGTTTCGACACAAAGATTTTTTTATCGTGGTGGAGACAATAATAGTCGTGGCAGAGGTCGAAACAACTATGTTAGAGGGAGAGGAACCAAATTATGTACTCAATGTGGAAGAACCAACCATACTGTGGAAACCTGTTTTGAGAAACATGGTTATCCACCTAGATTCAAGCAAAGAAATGTTGCTACATCAAGAGCTGTGAATCTTGTTACACAGGATGATATCAAGAATTCTGAAGAAAATGTAAAAGAAACTGATGTCTTCTTTAATACTCAATGTCGGAGAATTCTTGAGTTGATTCAATCAAAAATGGGAGATGTAAACACTCGAACACATGCTTCAAACCACATTCAAACAACCTCAACATCCCTTAACAATGCTATTGCTTCACAACAGGTAACATTCAATTTTGATGGTTTATTGATACTAGTGCAATAGATCACATAACCCATCTATCCTCTCATTTTGATTCTTTATCTTAGATTAAACCAATACCCATAACCCTTCGAAATGGTTCCACGATATTTGCTACATCTTCTGAAAATATACGTTTGACAGACACACTTATACTTCATGATGTGCTATTTGTACCTCAATTCCACGTCAATTTGATATTTGTTAGTAAGCTTTTATTACTATATCATGTTCTATAGTCTTTTTTAGCTCACAATGCCTTCTTGTCCAGATGAATACCAAAAAAATGATTGGTATAGCTAAGGAAGAGGATGGATTAAACATCATTGATGTTCCCAAGCGTACTCTGAAAGCTTCATACAATACCTGCACTTCTGATACTTCTGCCATATGGCATCTATGTCTATAACACTTGTCTAAGTCTACTCAAAATAATATGTCAAAGAGATTTCCTCTCATTCCTCAAAGTCATGTAACCGTTTGTGATATTTATCGCTATGCCAAACAAAAGAAACTTCTTTTTACTTTAAGTGCCACTAAGTTCGAGCAGGCTTTTGAATTGATACATGTAGATATATGAAGACCATTGCAATCCCTAGTATACATGGTTTCTGTTATTTTTTAACAATAATTGATGATTTTTCTCGATTCACTTGGACCACGTTCATGAGAGGGAAAAATGAAGCTCGCGGACATTTACAAAATTTCATAACAATGATAGAAAATCAATTCCATATCACAATAAAAACTGTTCGTAGTGATAATGGAAAAGAATTTACAATGTCTTCATACTATCAAAACAAAGGCATTAATCATCAAACATCCTGTGTAGAAACTCCTAAACAAAATGCTATTGTTGAACGTAAACATCAACATATTTTAAATGTAGCTAGAGCTCTTCTCTTTCAAGCAAGCTTACCACTCTAACTTTGGTCATATAGAGTATCACATGCAGTTCACCTTATAAACCGCATATCAACTCCCTTTTTAAACAATCAAACTCCATATGAAGTTTTGTATGGAACACCTCTGATTCTTATTGATCTAAAAGTGTTTGGTTGCTTATGTTTTCCAGTACCTTACTGAGCTACATATCAAATTTCTCTCCTCGTGCTTCAAAATGTGTCTTTCTTGACTATAAGGAGGGCACAAAAGGGTATGTTGTTCTTGAACTTACCTCACACAAGATTCTGGTTTCCTAAAAAGTTATTTTTCATGAATTTTAATTTCCTTTTTCTAATTCCAATGTTACTTCTGCTGACAATCTTGTATATTCCGTCCATTCTAATGTTGATCCCTTCATCTTGTCTCCATATTATACTGTATAATACTACTTGTAAATCGTCATCACATTTGAACCATCTAATCACATCCAAAATGATTATGTCACCCTTCCTAATCAAAATATCACAAGACCTTCACGTATACTTTGTCATCCGTCTTATCTTCGGGATTATTACTACAATCTATCATCATCCAAAGTTGTGGCAACATATTCTGCATGTATGACTTCTAATCACATAACCTTATCTCATTTCTTCAGTTATGTCTTTTGACCGTTGCTCACCTACATATACCAAGTATTGTCTAAACATTAGTACCATAGTACAAAGAACCACATCCACCATGTTTTTTTTCATCTTAATCAATTTGCCACGGTCCCATTCTCACGAAGAAGACACCAAATACATTGAAAATAAAAATATATCAAATGTTTCTTAACCATTAAGGGCCTGTTTGATTTTGGTTTTACAAAACTATTTTTTTAATTTTAAAAACAAAAAACATGATTGATATTTATTGTCTATTGAAAATTTTCAAAAATGGGTTTTTAATTTTAGTTTTTAAAACAGAAATTACAGAACACCTCCCTCAATACATCAACATATATAAGATTGAACGAAGACATTACATAATGCCTAACAACATACATAACTAGAATGTGACTGACATACATTCATAATGACATAACTAACTGCATCATCTGATTATATCACAACAAAAGTAATGACTCATTACACATGCTATCATATCAGGCTATATGAAGCCCCTTGTCACGAGGTGCTGTTGTTCTGTCTTATGAGGTACCCAAAATATATTATGGTAACATGAGGTGAGATGAAAATCTCAATAAATTAAGGCTTTGTTTAAGAGTTTAGAGAAAAAGGGAAGGAAGGGGATCCGAGGAGAAGAGAGGGGAAGGAAATTGAAGGATATTTCATTTCCTTGTTTGGGAGTTAAAAAAATAGTAAGGAAGAAAAATGAAGGGTTAACGAGATATTTTTTCTATTTTAACCATTTTTTAAAATTTAATATAATTATTATATTTTACAATTAAAATTAAAATTTCTAACAAAGTTATTTATGTGTTTTTCACAATACTAAAAAAATCATGTTTTTCGTTTGAAATTCTTGGATAAATGTGTCCCTTCGAAAATTTCGACTTAAATTTTTTTTAACAAATTTTTTGACGAAACTGTTTAACGGAATTTAGATTCCGTAAAAATTTTGATGAAATATTTTCTATCAAAAGATTTTACCGAAATATTTTTTTTTTCAAAAGTTTTTACAAAAATATTTTCCATCAAAAAGTTTCGATGAAAATATGTTCTGTTGAAAATTTTAATCGAAGTATTTTTTCTAGTCAAATTTTTTTAGGGCAATGTTTCGACGGAATTTATAGTAAAGAATTTCGACAAAAAAAAATTCTCAGAAATTTTTCTGGAAATTTTCTCAATCAACAAATTTAGCTGGAAATGTGTTGCGCTGAAAATTTTGATGAAAATATTTTTCATTGAGAATTTTGATCGAAATGTTTTTGTCGAGACTTTTGATGAAATTTAAATTCCATAACAAAATTTGGCAAAAATATTTTCTGTCAAAAGTTTTGATGGAATTATTTTAGGTCAAAAAATTTTCATGGAAATGATTTTCGCCAGAAATTTCGATAGAAATGTTTCCGTCGAAAGTTTCGACGAAATTTAGATTCTATGAAGAATTTTACTGAATTTTTTTCCCTCAAAAAATTATGTCAGTGATTCTGACAAAATATTGTTCCGCTCAAAAAATTATGTCAGTGATTTTGACAAAATATTGTTCCGTCTCTAATTTCGTCTCTAGTTTCAATGAAAATTGTTTTTGTCTCTATTTTTGACGTAACATGATTTTTGTCAAAAATTTCGCCATTATTTTCGTGAAAAGTCTATTCACAAAAAGGTACATGAAACTGTTGCATCTTTGAGCTGGGATAATTTGTACCAAATTGCCATATGGATTGCTCGAGGGATGGAGTACTTGCATACAGGGTGCAATACTAGAATTTTGCATTTTGACATAAAATCACTTAATATCCTTTTAGATGCGGATTTGTACCCTAAGATATCAGATTTTGGGCTAAAAAAGCTCTGTCTCAGAAAAGAGAGCATAATTTCCATGTCAGATGCTAGAGGGACAATTAGGTGTGTAGCTCCAGAAAATGAGAAAGAAGAGAGGAGGAAGAGAAGAAGGGAAGAAA
Source organism: Gastrolobium villosum (assembly GCA_032173675.1). Lineage (NCBI taxonomy): Eukaryota > Viridiplantae > Streptophyta > Magnoliopsida > Fabales > Fabaceae > Gastrolobium > Gastrolobium villosum. The sequence continues at coordinate 64,317 of JAVKPL010008332.1, read as the reverse complement.
GAAGAGAGGAGGAAGAGAAGATTAGACGAGAGAAGAAGGGAAGAAAGAATAAAGAAGAAAGAAGAGACGTGTAGCAGGCTTCTGGCGTGGAGCAGGGAGCTGCAGAGAAGTCACATTTGTTAGCGAGACCCACCGCCAAACCAGTCGCCATATGTGGTGGGTTCAAGCCACGTAAGCGTTCCTGCACCTGAATCTCGTCACCTGAACTGGCGGGTTCATGCCACGTAACCATACTTGTAGTTCTCGTCATCTTAGACAACGGGAATGGAGGTTGCATCCTACGTGTCTCCCAGTCTCGTCAGTTAAGCATACATGACTGATCCCGTCAATTATCCTTACGGCTTTGACTGCCTTACATTGGACTATCTTTTCCAAACTGCTTTCATTAAGAAATACATTTATTAAATGTGCTTAGTACGGTCGTTTTGCCTCAAGCTTGCAACTCTCATTCAACAAAAGGCTTTAACTCTCAATCTTCACTAGTAGCCGAATACTTGACATTGATGGGAATCCCATCAACATAATTCTTGTTAACAAAAGTGATGATAGCCAAATAGTTCCAACAAGTTTCCTTATCCAATCAAGCTAGAGATTGTAGTTCTTGATGGAGATTTTCTACCAAGTGATAACGAGGATTGTTGGACTGATCAGCGAGCATTTACAGTTAAGGATCACCGTGGAGAATGTAAGTTTTATCAAAGCTGCTTCAGATAATTTTATCTCCAGCTATTAAATCATAACCGTACGAAGATGAATCAGTGATAAAGGAAGAGAGAGAAAAAGGGAATCATAACCATCATTCAAAGATGAATCAATTAATATAAGAAAATAAATAAACAAAACGACGTAGTTTTGGAGTAGCTAGAGATAAATTTATCTCAAGTTGTCGAAGAAATATTTTTCCATATATATATATATAGGGTTTTATAAGAGTTATGTTGTAGGAAAAGTATTTGTGTTATGTTATAGAGATTCGTTTTGCGTGCCGGAATTTTTTTATTTTTTTTTACTGCGGGCCCCACAAAATATTGTGAGTGTAGGAAATTTTTTCTGATCATGTTAAATTATAGATGATAAACCCATATATATATATGTATATATATATAGAGAGGTAGGATCCTTTGACACCTCATCTGAGAGCCATTAGATAAAAAAAATCAATGGTGTTACATGCTTAGAAATCAGAGTCGTTGATGTTTTTTGGTCTAACCGCTATCAGATGAGGTGTCAAAGGATCCTACTTCATATATATATATATATATTGTCAAATTTAAAGTTTGACACCTCATCCAAGAGTCATTAGATAAAAAAGATCGACTCTGATTTGCAAGCATGTGACACCATTGATATTTTTTATCTAACGGCTTTTAGATGATGTGTCAAACTTTAAATTTAATATTGGTGTCAAAGGATGCTACCTATATATATATATATATATATATATATATATATATATATATATATATAGAGAGAGAGAGAGAGAGAGAGATAGGATCATTTGACACCAGTGTCAAATTTTAAATTTGACATCTTATATGACATCGTTGATATTTTTTGATCTAACGGCTCACAGATAAGGTATCAAACTTAAAATTTGACACCGGTATCAAAGAATCCTACCTCATATACGTATAAAAGAACTCTTGTACCAAATTTTGATTGATTTGCTTCTATCAAACAATTCACATGTCAAATAAATCAGAATCGTTATATATAAAAGAATTAACAACTAAAATGAAAGTGTAACTTAGATGAAGGTAAACTGATACTGACCTGTATAATATCAATAATTTGTGAAGCATATTTTCTGCTATTTGCAAGAATGAATATTTAGCAATCAACTTAACAATTTTTCTCGTATGTGAACTTTGTTTAAGTAACTTTTTATGAGTAATTATTTTTTTCATTAAATTGTTGCATATATATGTTCCTCTCGAGGCTCACATTAACTGTAGTCAACCAAATAAGATCTTCTTGTTTTATTTTTTGGTAAGCAAATTTTGTTGTTTTTTTTATTTATTCGGAGTTCATTTGTTAATAAATTTTAAATATTTAGTTTGTGTTGTTCCAAAAAATAAAATGAATGTACAAGCATTCTTTTGTTAAAGGGAAAAATGTTTCCGCAGTTAATGCAATTAAGTTATCTGCATTTATTTCCAAAACGACGTCGTTTTGGTATTGAAAGCTTAAAATATTATAAATATAAAGATTATTATAGCTCTGAAATAAATTAAAATTATAAAAACACCATGATTTCCACCCCAAAACAACGTCGTATAGGAGCCGCTCCTTGTCCATGCCCTTTCGCACCAGCGATCACTCTATGTCCTCGTCAGCGCTCGGGATGTTACACTCATAGCGCCGACCCATTGTTTGGTGGAACTTGGCTCCCGCAGAGCCACGGATCTAGAGATTTCACTCTACCTTAGAATTTTATCCATAACTTATTCGATTGACCTAATCTTGGTCTCATTGGAAAGCTAAGAAAAAGATCTATAACTTCCACTAAGACACAAGAGTCAAACCTATCATATAGGATATTAAAAATGGATAACAAGACATGATATCCTTATATTTACATTGATTCTCAACCTAAATGTCTTATTTCACCTAATTGGCATTATATAACTCTACTACAAGACATAACCCTTACAATTTTAAAACACACATTTATCAAAATAGGCATCCATGCCCTTTCATCAAATATACAATAAGTACAATATTACATAATATCCAAGTTTCTTTAATACATAACCATGAGACTTAGCTACAAAATACTGTCATCAAATCTTTGGCTCCCGTCAATAACGAGAGACACCAAATTAAGGAGGTGAGAATAGACTAAGTCCACCAAAATAAAGCATGATGTATACATATCAAATGGCTTTCAAATGTGAATCCTATATTTGGACTAGATTGATACAAAAGAATGTTGCACTATTCTAAAAAAACAACAAAATTTAATTAGATTGGATCAGTTTCCAGTTTGGTTGGTGAAAACCGATCCAATGATTCTTCAACCCAACCCTTTACCTACTTGGGTCTTTCCCTAATCATAGCCCAAAAACTATATAACAAAATTCTAAATTCAAGACCCATTAACCCATCTTGTTGGAGAAAGTGAGTTGTACTTGATCTATGTATGCTTTTTTCGTAAGATACATCATAAATTTTTATTGCATAGGTTATTGTTGTACAATATCTCCTTTCTAGGATAAAAATTTTGGTTACTCCGTGTCTCAGACACATTGTAAATTTTTTGTTGTAGGTAAAAGATGACAGCTCAGCTTTTTATTGTACTATATTGAAAATTAGATTATTGTTTATCGATGTTTCTAGATTGCACAATAATTATCATACAAACTTTACAAAGCCCATACATATAAAATATATGTTATTTGCATAATAATCACCATACAAATTAAAATATGAAAAATCAATCTAATCCAAACAGAATAACATTGGATTGAATTGGATCAGATTTAAAAATAAATCCAAATCGAATGGATAATTATATGATCAAAATAAAAAAATTAGATCGAACGATTTTTGTTTCTAAAACCAATCCAATTCAGAATGCGAACACCTAATCATCATAAAGAGAAGTCTACTTTTTCAAAAGAAAAATCTCTTCACTAAACTGCGTTTGTACTGATTACGAGTAGCATTTGATAAGAATTTTCTTTTTTAGTTTTCATCGATGTGTCAAAACTATGACAGAATAGACGTTGACAGATAACATGTTCATCAATGAATGCCTATTATTGTCTTAAATCCCATTTCATGCCATGACTTATGGGAATCAAGGAAGATGGTCAGAAAGAAAAAGAAAAAAAGAAAAAAAAAAAAAAGCAAACGGGTTAAACTGACATTTTAGCTAACGTCCTATAAAGAATAAATTGATAGTGTTATAATAGAAACTGATTGTAGGTAACATTTTAAAAATGTTTGGAAGTATCAGTAAAACTAACATTATAACGTTTTAAATTAAGGAAAGAAAAAAATATTACAAAGTAAGCTACTATAATTGAACCCTTTTTAGTTTTCATACAGATGTAATAAGGGTGGCTAGGATCGTTTACCAAAAAAAAATTGTTAAAATCTATAATCACAATGTGATTCTTCCGTTGAGATATGAAATTTTAAATTGTTATTTGAATGTTCTCATTGTTAGGTAAAAGATAAAAAAAAATAAAATAATTGTTTTATTAGCACATTTGTAAATCTATTATTTATATTCTTTATTAGCACATTTAATGATATGGCTTAATTATTGGTCTATGTTGGAGAGAATTATTTTATGTAATTGATTCATTTATCGTATAAAATTTTTGAGAATTCAATAATGAGTATTGTGGATTTGTCTGAAGAAATCTCATATTAAATAGAAATGGACAAAGTAAACAACATAAAGTGAAAGGACCACTATCTCAATGGTGAAGAGTAAGAAAAAGAAAAAGGATTTGTAAGATTTAGAAAAGACCAATTGTCCAATATTTTGGTCAAATGGTCCAATACAAATCCAAGCCCAAATCATGCAAGTGCAAAAGTCATCCTCCGTGCTCAAATCTTCAAGCTGAAAAACAACACATGACAATAAGTGGGCCTGAATGACCAAGTCCAAAGAAATTGTATTTTTTAACATTTAGCACTTCGGATTTTATATTTAATATTGTTAAAATACTTCATTTATTTTATTTTGAAAACATACTCTAATTACTTGCTTAAAGCGAGTAGATTTTCTCCGATATTCTCACAAATTTCGACTCTTTAATCCAGTTATAGGATTAATCTAAAATGCGGGGTGAGTCAAGGATAAAAATTTTAAATTCCTCTCAAATGTCATAAGAAACATTTTTTTTCACTATTCAATTCTCATGCACCCGTGGAGCTACCTTCATTGGTACTTCATTTATTTAACTGACATTTCACATCCTAATATTTTATTTTCAACATATATATATATATATATATATATATATCCTTTGATACCGGTATCAAATTTCAAACTTGACACATCGTATGAGAGCTGTCAGATTAAAAAAGATCAACGGTGTCACATGTTTACAAATCAGAGCCGTTGATATTTTTTATCTAATGGCTCTCATATGAGGTGTCAAGTTTCCGTCAACGGATCCTACCTCATATATATATATATATATATATATATATATATATATATATATATATATATATATATATATATGGGATAAGATCAACTTACACCGGTGTAAGAATAATTAATCTTACACCAAATCTTAACCGTTGATTTCCGTGCATCCAATTGTTAAGATTTATTGGGAATTAAAAATTAATTAATGAGTGAGACCTAATAAATCTTAACCATTAGATGCAAAAAATTAATGGTTAAGATTTAGTGTAAGACTTATTATTCTTACACTATATATATATTAGATTTACATATATAATTGTCATATTTGATCCTTGAAATGATCCATAAAGTAAATATTCTCCTATAAAGTCACAACTAGAGTTAAAAGAAAAAAAATTAAGCATACAAAAATCTTCATCCAAACAAATCAACACACCTTCAAAGTTTTGAAACCATATTATTTTAAAGGGTTTTATTAGTATCATGTTACATAACTCAATAAAACTTTCTTATACACACAATTAAGAGGTGGGGTCCACATATTTTTTTATCTTTCATCATTTCATTTTCTCTCTCTAGTTTATTGTGGGAAAATTTTCTTATATCCTATAACATTATACTCATAAAACCATATTTTAAGATTCTTGACAATTATTCCGGTAAACAATACCCTTTAAAAAGCCTATAGTGTCAGGATTTTCTACTTTGAATACTTGCATTGCATTTGCCAGTAAAAAAGTTGGCAATATAAACAGAAAGTTGTGCATTTGGACAAAAATGGATGCCCATGTCCCCTTCCTTACGTCCATTATCATAATCATCATCTCCTCTTTCTTCTTTGTTTTCCATAATTAATTTCAATGACCCCGTCATTGTGATAAAAAAATAAGCATTGCCCATTGAACACGGATTTTGCGTTGATCAGTGAGTCAAAAGCCTTGGACCCATTTTCTATTTCCGGTGTTTGTTAATGATGGACGGTAAAGCTTTTTGTAATATAAAAATGGTCATATAAGTTATGATAGACTTCCTATCATAAGTACAGGCTGAACTTAATCAAGAATCTTTACATATTTTTAAAGGGTTGTATAAGAGTTATGTTGTATGAAAAGTGATTGTGTAACGTTATAGAGATTTGTTTTGTGTGCATTAGTTTTTTTTGCTTTTTTTTGCTTTAGAAAGTGTGGATCCCACAAAATATTGTGCGTGTAGGAAAGTTGTTAATATCATGTGACATAATAGATGTAAATCCCGTTTTTAAATTATTATTTATCATTACAAAGCATTTGTAGCCTTTTGTTTCTGTATTTTCATATCGAGAATTCTTTGCGGATGAAGATATTCGGGAGAAACCTCTATACTTCAAATTCATTTTTTTGGTTCAATTATTATATTATTTAGTGGTAGTGCAGGCCAGAAACAAGAAAGTGAAATTCAGAAAATGCAACATGTCCTAATTTCGATTTTAAATATCGTATGTCAAATGATCTTGAGAACGGAAGAAGAAAAAAATCTTGAAAGCAAATGTCCTGCATTTAACGGTAAACACTATAGAAACTGTACAAAGTACTCATTTTCAAAAAGACTTGAAAAGTAATATGTTAGTTATCCATATAACTTACATTGCAATTTCGTAAACTTATTGTCTTAAGTTGTTTTTTCAACAATAAAAAGTGAAGTTAGGAAAGTCAGGGGTACTTTCGTCTTTTACAAAATTTTAATTCTATTTTATTTGGTCAATCCATGTCGTTCAGTGAAGTAGGAAACAAATAGGTAATTTCGTCAGCGACTCTTCCTTGAATTTTAGTTTAGAAACCACCGACATATAATTTTTTTTATGAGTAAGGATATTCTTACTACTAGAAAAATTTATTACCAATTTACTATCTTCATAATTATTAGAGTAAACACCCTTTTTGGTCCCTGACAATATCCACGAAATCCTTTTTAGTCCCTGGCAATAAAAAAAGAACAAATTAGTTCCTAGAATGATGAAAAAATGACCAAGGAGTACTTATTACAATTGACAGAAGGACTAAACTGGCCCTTTTTTCATAATTTTAGGGACCAATTTGGTCCTTTTTATTGGCAGGGACTAAAAAGGATTTCGTAGATATTGACAGGGACCAAAAAGAGTGTTTACTCTAATTATTATTGGATTAATATTTTCTCTTTCTTCAAAATCTTTTCAGGATTCTCTCTCTTTGATCCAATGGTAATTGTGGAGATAGTGAGTTGGTAGTGGATATTTTTGATAGTTAAAATATCTCCCCTCTTTTTTTATAAAGAAATGCATGTCGGTATGACACGTTCTCACATGTGATCAATATTTTATGATACACGATTAATATATTTTTACACACGAATTCTACAATGATCAATATTTTAACACGCATTTGATATATATATTTTTTAGGTCTAAATTTTATTTTATTAACTAAACATGAAAAATAATTTATAAATTAAATTTTTCTGTTATGAAATTTGATATGAAAAATTAATGAGGTATGAAAAAATATTTTATTATGTTAAAGAATTGAATATTTAATTTACAATATAAGAACATATCCTAACATAACATATTGAAATACGACATTTTCAGAATTAATATATTGACATATTTGTGTCATATTATGTCTCGTCCATGTGATGGCTGCAACATAAATTTTAGTTTCTTCGAGAAAGAGAACAACACTTTTAAAAGCTATGATGTTGATAAGAATGGATCATAATATTCATATACGCTTAGTCCTTACAAGTTACTGTTATTGAAGACAGTGGGTGATATAAAATCATTAGAGGTTTGAACCTATGTAAAGAACAGAAGGGGTAGATGATAAGAATTATTACTGTGCAATTATAAACATTAAGAACAGACTTACTTGATATGTATCAAATAGACAGAATCAGAAGATTGATAAATCCAGTATAAGAGGAATAAAATCCGAGCACACAGAACGTGTCTCCTTAAGACAATTTGCCCCCTCACCAATGCCTAAGGTTGATGGACACTTGTCTCCCAGGATAGAACATATTTCGTTTGAAGAATGGTGGCACTACCAATCAACAGCCCAAACGAACACAACAATATGCCAGAGGAAGTCACACCAGAGGACGAACAATAGTATGCAAAACCGGAAGGAGAAAAATTCCAGCAGAGCTTCAGTGCAGAAAATTCTGATAAATTTATGAAGGTGTCAGTAAACACTGACTGGTCACGATGAACAGTACCGGCGGCAAAACGCCGTGTTTGACGGTGGCGAACGGGTGTCACCGGTGACCGTTCCGACGAACAGGTGCAACCGGTGACTGGTTCGACGAGCAGATACAACCCCTGATCGGTTCGCGAAAGGGAAGAACCGGTTCGGTTCAAAATCGCTCAAAAAACCGGCGGGTAGAAACGTTTGGGTTCGAATTTTTGGAGGGAAGAAACGGATACATTTTTGGACAAAATATTAAAAAATAATTTAATAAAAAATTGTTTTTATTACACACATATGAGCCAAGCCGAGCCGAGCTGGACGACGGCGGCGGCGCACGCGTGGTGGACCAAAGCCTTCCTAGCTCCTCCCCTTACATAAAACATGTAGTGACACAAGGGCCAATTTAGGAGAGTGAGGTGGGAGCTTATATACTCTCTCACTTCCTACTAATATTCCAATGTGGGACTTGTTAAAACCCACACACCTCTTCATCTTCCCTTTTTCTCTTTTTTTATTAACCCACTTCTTATTCATAACCAATGGATCATTGTACATTAATTCTTTCATTAATTCCAACAATCCCCCACATGGATAAGAAGTCAAATCATCGTGACAAAATGCATAAGAGTATAAATGCAAGGTGTAAATTCCTCAACGAGAAACAACTGCATCGAGATAGGTGGAGTTACCTTTGAACCTTCTCTAGTGAAAACCTATCGGATATACTCGGTCAATCGGTGGTCTAGGTCGACTTGAACCGTCAACCTTTAGTGTATACCTAAACAATAGGAGTCACACAATTGTTTCTCTAGCATTATTGGTCCTTTGTTGCACCCATTTTGGTCGTGTGACACCTGCCTGGTTCTGCGAGTGTTTTAGAGAATCGGCCTTTGAAAAATTCTCATAGAAGCGGCCCTTACTTCACACACACATAGGTGATTTCTTGTGATGTAACTCATTATACATCATCCGAACATAACAGATTAAGAAATCATTAAAAGCCTAAGTGCTTACCCTCACAAATACACTGTCTTGTCTAGGAGTGAGTATGAGTTTGAAAACTCCATAGTGTTTGGACAGTCGATCATCACTTAGTTGTCTCTTTGAACCTAGTTCATGGGATCTCCATTCTTCTAGGTAGAGTTACCGCAATGCTCAACAATTGATAGGCCTTAAACCCATTCCTTTCGACAAATATTCAACCAACTCTCTAGGAATCTCTTTGGTTAACGGATTCGCTATGTTCTCTTTAGACTTAACATAATCAATTGTAATGATTCCATTCGAGAGTAGTTGTCTTACGGCATCATGTCTACGACGTATGTGTCTAGACTTACCGTTATACATGACGTTCTTGGCCCTTCCAATAGCTGCTTGGCTATCACAATGTATGCATACAGATGGTACCAGTTTTGGCCAATTAGGAACATCCTCAATAAAATTATGAAGCCATTCAGCTTCTTCACCGGCCTTATCCAAAGCAATATTCTGCTTCCATGGTTGACCTTGTGATGCAAGTCTGTTTGGACGATTTCCAAGACACAGCACCACCACCAAGGGTAAACACATATCCACTTGTGGATCTAGTGTCATTAGAGTTGGTGATCCAATTTGCATCACAATACCATTCTATAACTGTGGGGTATTTCTCGTAATGCAAAGCATAATTTTGATTATACTTCAAGTATCCCAAAACTCTTACCATAGCTTTCCAATGATTTTCATTTGGATTACTAGTAAAGCGACTTAGCAGACTTACTGCATAAGCAATATCAGGTCTGGAGCAGTTCATAACATACATAAGGCTACCTAACACTTGAGCGTATAGCTTTTGTGTTGTAACTTTACCAGTGTTCTTTAATAAACTAAGATTACAATCTGCAGGGTTCCTCACAGGGGTTATATTCAAACTTTTGAATTTCTCAAGAACCTTCGCTGTATAGTGAGCTTGTGATAAGGCCAACCTTGCAAATGTTCTATGGATTTTAATACCTAGGATAACGTCTGCTATCCTCATATCTTTCATATCAAACTAACTTTTCAGTAATTGTTTAGTAGCATTAATCATTTGACTATTACTACCCATGATCAACATGTCGTCTACATAAAGACAGACAATGGCAAATGTTTTTCCTGTATTTCGAACATAGACACATTTGTCACACCCATTAATTCGAGATCCATTTGATAACATAACATTGTCAAATTTCGCATGCCATTGCTTTGGAGCCTGCTTTAACCCGTAAAGGGATTTTATTAAGCGACAAACTTTTTGTTCTTTTCCAGGAACAACGAAACATCCAGGTTGTTCTAAATATATCTCTTCTTCTAGGTCACCGTTTAGGAAGGCGGTCTTAACATCCATTTGACGTATTTCTAATCCATTCAATGTAGCTACCGTGATCAACATCCTGATGGATGTGATCCTTGTAACAGGTGAATAAGTATCAAAATAATCAAGACCTTCACTTTGCCCGTAGCCTTTTACCACAAGCCTAGCTTTATATTTATCAATAGTGCCATTCTCTTTCATTTTTCTTTTGAACACCCACTTACTTCCTAAAGGCTTATTGCCAGGAGGAGGATTTACCAATTCCCAAGTGTGGTTGGAAAAAATAGACTCTATCTCACTATTGATAACCTCTTCCCAGAATGGTCCTTCTCGGGACGTTATGGCTTCCTTATATGTCCGAGGCTCATTTTCTAATAAATATGTCATAAAATCAGGTCCAAAGGATGTGGCTGTCCTTTGCGTCTTGCTACGTCTAGATTCATCTTCTATATCCTCTACAGGATCAATATTAGTTGTAGCATCCCGAGGTATCACAACCTGATCATCATTATTATCACTTGATATCTTATCATCATTATTACCACTTGATTCATGTATTTTCTTATACGGAAATACCTCTTCAAAGAAAGTAACTTCCCTTGACTCAAGAACCGTATTAACGTGTATATCTGAAACATCAGACTTATATACTAGAAACCAATAAGCACTACTATTAAGTGCATAATCGATGAATACACAATTCACAGTTTTAGGTCCGATTCTTAACCTTTTAGGTTTAGGAACCGCAACCTTAGCCAAGCACCCCCACACTCTAAAGTATTTCAGGGATGGCTTCTTTCCTTTCCATATGTCATATGGTATGTATTTTGTCTTTTTGTGAGGCATTCTATTAATTATATAGTTAGCCGTCAACATGGCTTCCCCCTACAAACTCTGTGGTAAACCGGAAGTAATCAACATAGCATTCATCATTTCTTTTAATGTCCGATTTTTCCTTTCTGCAATCTCATTTGATTGCGGTGAATATGGAGCTGTTGTCTGGTGTATAATACCAGACTCTATACAGAATTTCTCGAAGGGGCCATCATATTCTCCCCCACGATCGCTCCTTACCATTTTAATTTTCTTGTTAAGTTGATTCTCAACTTCACTTTTATATTGCTTAAAAGCAACAATTGCTTCATCTTTACTATTAAGTAAGTACACATAACAATATCTACTGCAGTCATCAATAAATGTAATAAATTATTTCTTATTACCCCTAGATGGTGTAGATTTCATGTCACATATATCAGTATTTATTAAATCTAACAACTCGGTTGATCTTTCAACTGATTTAAAAGGTAATTTCGAAAATTTTGATTCAACACATACTTGGCACTTGTTATTTAAACATTCAAATTTAGGTAATAAATCTAAATGAATTAAGCTCTTAATTGACCTTAAATTAACATGTCCTAATCTATTATGCCATAAATTAGAAGACTCAAGCAAGTAAACAGAAGTAGTAGTATTATTAATAATGTTGGAATTGTTTACAGTCATCACATTCAGTTTGAAAAGGCCCTCACTAAGGTAGCCCTTTCCTACATACACATCATTCTTAGTAAGTACAAACTTATCAGAAAAAATACAAGTTTAAAGCCATTCTTGCTTAAGAAAGATCCAGATACTAAGTTCTTGCGAATATCAGGCACATGGAGCACATTGTTCAGTGTCACTATCTTGCCATATGTCATCTTCAAAGCCACTTTACCCACACTTTCAAGTTTTGAAGTAGATGAGTTACGCATATAAAGTTTCTCATCATTATCAGTAGGAGTATAGGAGGAGAACATCCCCTTGTTTGAACAGACATGTCTGGTGGCACCAGTGTCCACCCTCCATTCCTTGGAGTCTCCAATTAGATCGCACTCCATCACCACTGCTGCCAGATTCAGTTCTTCAACCTGTTCAGCAATATCAACCATATTGGCTTGAGTGCTCTTCTTCTCCTTATTGAAATTTTGTGGCTTCCTCTGATCTTTCTTTTGTTCCTTCTTACAATCCTTTGCACCGTGGCCAGGATTCCCACAATTGAAACAGTTGCCTTTGAACTTTTTTCCCTTTCCTTGCTTAGCATTTCCATCTTCAGAATATTTCCTCTTCTTTGACTTTGATCCCTCTTCAACTACATTAGCCTTGGAGATCATAGGATTGGCGCCATTCCTCTTATCAGACATCTTATTGTTTTCTTCTATTCTCAATCTGGTAACCAGATCTTCAAGTGACAATTCCTTGCGCTTATGCTTCAGATAATTCTTGAAGTCTTTCCAAGAGTTTGGTAATTTCTCTATGAAAGCAGCAACTTGGAAAAACTCACTAAGAGACATTCCTTCTGCATAAATTTCATGCACAATCAGTTGAAGTTCCTCAACTTGACTCACAACAGATTTGGAGTCTTGCATCTTGAAGTCCAAGAATCTGTCAACTATGAATTTCTTCAAGGAAGCATCCTCAGTTTTATACTTCTTGTCCAGACTTTCCCAAAGTTCCTTACTAGTCTTTAGGGTACAGTACACATTATATAATGAGTTGTCCAGAGCATTGAGAATATAGTTCCTGTAAAGGAAGTCAAAATGCTTAAAAACATCAATGGCAGCAACCTTTTCCTTGTCAGATTGTTCTCCCTCATTCAGTGTCTATTTATAGACACTGACCGGTCACGATGAACAGTGGCCGGCGGCGAACCGCCGTGTCTGATGGCGGCGAACGGGTGTGACCGGTGACCGTTCCGACGAGCAGGTGTAACCGGTGACTGGTTCGGCGGCAGATACAACCCCTGACCGGTTCGCGAAAGGGAAGAACCAGTTCAGTTCAAAATTGCTCAAAAAATCGGCGGGTAGAAACGTTTGGGTTCGAATTTTTTGGAGGGAAGCAACGGATACATTTTTGGACAAAATATTAAAAAATTATTTTTATTAGCCGGACGGCGGTGGCGCGCGCGCGTGTGTTGGACCAAAGCCCACCTAGCTCCTCCCCTTACATAAAACATGTAGTGACCCAAGGGCCAATTTAGGAGAGTGAGGTGGGAGCATATATACTCTCTCACTTCCTACTAATTGTCCAATGTGGGACTTGTTAAAACTCACACACCTCTTCATCTTCCTTTTTCCTCTTTTCTTTATTAACCTACTTCTTATTCATAACCAATGGATTATTGTACATTAATTCCAACAGTTACAACCATAGCAGGCAGTCCCATTCTCAAGGAGAAAACAAATGCACAAATTGTAGCAAACCATACAAATGTGGAGATGTGTCCAACATCTACCCTTTCATGCTATTAATGGAGTTTGTTTTTATCTTTTTTTATTATAAATAATATAGAAGAGATAGTTAAGGGGAATGTTTAAACTAGTACTTGGTGCATTAATCCTCGTGGGAATGATCTTTACTTATCACTTTATTACTTGGAACGATCGGTATACTTTTCGTAATCGCAACAGTGCCTCTTAGCCATTTACAAAGGAAGTGTGTTTTAAGAGTGACCGTTTGTGCTAATGAGCACTTATATAATCTGAGGACTATATGATTAGATGTTTAAACTTTTGGTTAGGTTAGCAAAAAAGAAAAACAAATAAGTTCTTTCTTTGAGCCTTATATATATTTATGGTCATTTTCAAAGGAGGTATGTGCTAAGAGTTACTTTTTTGCAATGCGAGCACACGTTTATGCGTAAAATATTATTCTAAGGTGTATGAAACTTCGCTTTTGTGAAAGACAAAAGAAAATAAGGTAGCTTGTTTGTATGACCTTAAAATGAGTTTTGACCATTTTCAAAGGAGGTATACGTTCGGAGATATTGTTTCACAAAGTGAGAACACTTTTATGCATACATAATTTATATAGGTGGCTAAGCTTGGGTTTAGGCACTAGACAAAGAGAAATCTTATAGCTCCTTTGTAATTGACACCCTGCCTTAAATTGGGGAAAATGGGCTTTAAAGTGCTAAGAGGAATAATGAGTGTTCTGAAGGCCTTTTATGACTATCCTAAAACTAGGTAAGTATGTGAAATTATGTGGAGATCTGTTGAATAAAGAATCACCCACCCATTGTCTAATATGGTTAAGTTAAAAAGAATCGGTTATGACTTGTGTGAATGACATAATATTAGCATAAGAATTGATAAGTAAAATAAAGTAATCAATAAAGTGTGTGTCTTGTAAAATTACATTGCATTGTATCATTTTATTGAGTTTTGTTTTGAATGCTTTCTCTAGGTGTGCCTAGGGATTTCAAAAATTTGGATTCTTTTGGAGGAAGATAAATGACTTGGGTGACAAGTAAGACTATTGTTAAAGCTCCAAGAGGTAAGCTTTATGTTTAAGGAGTTTCCTCTTACTTATGTGTTCCACCTTGGTTAGTGGGCTGTGGTTGGATTGTATAATTATATTTGATGCTTAGTATAGATGCATTCATATGGAGCTATATGATAATATGGTGTGCTTTGTTGTGTTGTGTTACTGTGATGATTCTTGGCCAATGGATCGATGTGCATGGATGTCCGCTTGGGGTCCTCCCTTGGGATTGACTATGCACACCTCTAATATGTGTTGTGTTCCACTTGGGGTCCTTCCTCGGGAACACGTGGGCTGATTTTTGCTTGGGGCCCTCTTTTGGGAATGACTATGTACATCTCTGATAAGATATGTGTACATGCTCATTTTAGTTATGATATTTGCTTATATGATGCCTTGTATACTCTGTATTTGACTTTCATGCAAGAGTTGGCCCGGAGTATGTAGATTTCTCTATACACTTGGTGCTTACTGAGATTTGTTATTTCACCCCGTTAAGGGACATCAATTCATGTGTACAGACTGCTGGTGAGCCCTCACGGGGCAAGGATACGACCCATAGCTAGAGGTGCCGTTGTGGACCAGATTTTGGATAACAGTATGCTACTATCATTTTGGAGGACTTTTATGTTGTTTTTCGTATTCCATTTATTTTGGAGGACTTTTATGTTGTTTTTCGTATTCCGTTATTTTGTATATGATATGTATATGTTTTGTACATGTTTTTCTTTTTGATGCATGTATATTTGTGTAATCAGGCATGTTTATATGATGATGTAGTATTCAAATATGCATATGTATCGAGTTATGCATGTTGTTAGGCGTAGTGGCACGGAGTCAATTTATGCATGCGCCCATGGATAGATATTTGATTCTTGATGCATATATGAGATTTCTAGATTTATAGACTACATGAATTGTTTATCAAGAAACCTTGAGAGTGAGATTTCTAAATCCCCAATTGTTTGGTTTACAGTTATTACGCTGTCCGATTTTAATCTCCGTCTAATGAAAGATGATTGCTTAGGAAATTAGTTATAAATTAACATAAAGGTGATGTAATGCTATATATCATGTGAACCGGATTAAAGAAAAGGAAAAAATTAACTCATATTTTCGTAAGCAATGTAAGATTATAAGTTAAGCCTTCCGCTGATGCATGTTTTAATATCATATGTATGTTAATTGAACTGGCTCAAGACGGAGATGCTACATATAACTTTGACTTGGGTGTCCGAATCAAGTTTTTTTTATTCTATTTAATTTTTTGAGATCCATGCATTGTCGCGTGAAATTAAATGAAAATCAAAAGTTATATTATTTTAAAGTTTTATGATAAAAGTGTTGAAAATTTTATGCCACCTTTAGCACCGGCTTGGCTTGGTTGCTATATATTTAAATAGGTTTCAAATTTCTACTTTTACGTATTTTCTTATTTTACGCGGCTATAGAATGTGGCATACACCATAATTTGTCATTGATCTGCTAGCATGTTTATGTATGCTTTCGTTGATTCTCCACTCGTCTTTCTTTCATCTGCACAAACGCTTTACCTTAATTTGTAATGTGAATGGCTGACCCCAAATTAAAATCGAAAAGCCTTGTCTCTCTCTCTCCGCTTCTGCTGTTGCTCTCTCTCCTCTCCCCTGCCGTCGTCGTCACCGACGATGGCGCGTTCATGTCGAAGCTGGAGAAAGCAATCAGCCCAAGTGGGTGGTCGGTGACCACCGCATTTTGCAGCTGGAGCGGCGTGAAGTGCGATACCAGCAACCGGGTTACCACTATCAATCTGGCTTCCAAGTCACTCACCGGAATCCTCCCTTTCGATCTGTACACACTCTCCCAACTCACAGACCTCTCTCTCCAAGGCAACGCTCTCTCAAGTTCGTTACCGTCCTTGGCGAACCTCACCATGCTCATATCAGTGCACCTAGACCACAACAAATTCACCTCCATACCTGACGGTTGCTTCCAGGGGCTAACAAACTTGCAGAACCTTAGCATGACCAACAACATCAACCTCGCACCCTGGACGTTTCCCACCGAGTTGACTCAGTCATCCAAACTCGTCCAGCTCGACCTCGGAAACACAAACCTCATGGGTCCCTTGCCGGATGTGTTCGGTTCCTTTGACACTTTGCAGGGCCTTCGTCTCTCTTACAACAACCTCACCGGTGGCTTGCCAAAGTCCTTTGCGGGATCTGGGATTCAGAATTTGATGCTCAATAATCAGAGAAATGGGTTTGGCCTCTCCGGTTCAATTGACGTGCTTTCTTCCATGACCTCCGTGTCTCAGGTGTGGCTTGGCGTGAACCGGTTCACGGATCCAATTCCGGATTTGACAAATTGTACCAACTTGTTTGATCTGCAGCTTCACTACAATATGTTAACTGGTGTGGTTCCACCTTCTTTGATGACTCTCTCTGGCTTAAAAAACGTTTCTTTGAACAACAACATGCTGCAGGGTCCTCTTCCTGAGTTTGGGAAATGGGTGAAGGTCACTCTTGATGGGATCAATAGCTTTTGTCAATCAAGTTTTGGTGTGCCTTGTGATCCCATTGCCACCACTTTGCTTGATGTTGCTGCGGGTTTTGGGTATCCCCTTCAGTTGGCTAGTACCTGGAAAGGGAACAACACTTGTCAAGATTGGAGCTTCATTGTGTGTGAAGGAGGGAAGATCATTACCGTGGATTTAGGAAAGAAGAATTTGAACGGAACCATTTCAGCTGCATTTGCCAATTTAACTGATTTAAGGAAATTGATTCTCAGTGATAATAATTTGGTTGGATCAATACCTTGGAGCTTGACAACTTTGCCTCATCTTGAGATTCTGGATGTGTCTAATAACAACCTATTTGGAAAGGTTCCCAATTTCTCATCTAAGGTCAAGCTCATTCTTGCAGGTAATGTTTTGCTTGGTCGTCGTGGAGATGGAGGCAATGAAACTCGTCCATCATCGAGTTCTGGTGATGCACCGAGTGTAAGTCCATCATCGAGTGTAAGTCCATCTAAAACAGAACATGGTTCTTCGCTGTCAACTGCTAGGATAGCAGGTATAGCCATTCTTGTTGTATTTTTTCATAACATCTTAGGCTGTGAAATTCTTAACCACTAATTCATTGACTCTGTCTGATAACAGGTATTATTGGTGGAGCCATAGCAGGATTGTTTATATGTATCACTATTTTTGTTTTAGGAAGCAAGTCCTCATCTTGGCGTGGAAAATTTTGGTTGACCACAAAGGATAACAAAGATATTGAAGCATTCTTAAAAAATCATGGAGGCTTAACTCTAAAAAGATACAAATTCTCAGATGTCAAGAAAATGACCGACTCCTTAAAAAATAAGCTAGGACAAGGTGGTTTTGGTGCTGTATACAAAGGACACCTATTTAGTGGTTGCCCTGTGGCTGTAAAGATACTCAGGTCATCCAAAGGAAACAATGAAGACTTCATTAATGAGATTGCCAGTATCAGTAGTACTTCTCATGTCAATGTTGTCACCCTTCTTGGATTTTGTTTGGAAGGCCGCAAGAAAGCTCTCATCTATGAATTTATGTCGAATGGTTCCCTAGAAAAGTTTATTCACAAAAAGGGACATGAAACCATTGCATCTTTGAGTTGGGAGAAGTTGTACCAAATTGCCATAGGGATTGCTCGAGGGCTGGAGTACTTGCATAGGGGATGCAATACTAGAATTTTGCATTTTGACATAAAACCACATAATATCCTTTTGGATGAGGATTTCTGCCCTAAGATATCAGATTTTGGGCTAGCAAAGCTCTGTCCCAGGAAAGAGAGCATAATTTCCATGTCGGATGCTAGAGGGACAATTGGATATTTAGCTCCAGAAATGTGGAACAGAAATTTTGGAGGAATTTCTCATAAGTCTGATGTTTATAGCTATGGAATGATGCTGCTAGAAATGGTGGGAGGGAGAAGGAACATTAATGCTGAAGCCAGCGACATTAGTGAGATATACCTCCCACGCTGGGTATACAAAAGGCTTGAGCAAGACAGTGATTTGAGACCAGATGAGGTGATGACAACAGAAGAAAATGAGATAGCAAAGAGATTGACCGTAGTGGGTTTATGGTGCACCCAAACGTTTCCAAATGATAGACCTACATCAAGTAGAGTGATAGATATGTTGGAAAGCAGCGTGAATTCCCTAGAAATTCCACCAAAACCTATGCTTTCTTCTCCTACTAGACCAGTATATGAATCATCCACTTCTTGAAATATCTTTGCATTTTGAGTAAACAGTTTAAGTTATATTGTAAAATGGATCATTCAACATATTTATTTTGTAATTTTCAATGATCCTGAAAAACAAGTGTGTCTCGTATGTGTGTTAAACTGTTAATGTATTGAATGCTAAAGCCAGAGCAATTGATGGAGTAAACTCTATGTTCTGCAGAATGTTGAATGCTTAATAAAAGGTTGTATAAGATGAATCTGTTGTAGAAGGCCTGTTGTTGCACCCATCGTTTCAAGTAATAAAGTAGTGAATAAGAATATCATTCTTACGAGAATTAATGCACCAAGTACTATTATAACTATTCCCTTTAATTTAGAAAACTCGAATTGATTGTTGAGAATAATTTTTGAATTTAAATTAAAACTAAAATTAATTGCAGTAAATAACAAGAATATCAAGAACGCAAGAATTGAGACTTAAATTTAGAATATTAAAAACAAAAGCTTCAGTTAGGAATTATTTGACCTCAGATCCTCCTAGAATAATTTAAATTAATTTCAATATTAAATTATGTCAGATATTTCAGACAATTCATCTTCTTAAAATTAATTGGTTAAATCCTAATGTCTTATTGACTTTAACCCTTTACTCTAATTAGAATCCTAATGTCTTAGTTAATTCCTCTTAGAATAAGCATTAAACGTGATGAATTATGAAGTCTACAACTCAAGCAAGCCTATGTCTAGATCATGCAAGAATTGGTATTTTACCCCTGTCAAGACTAAAACCCCAATATGTCTATTGCGAGTCCTAACCCTCAAATCGCTATAAGAGTGATCAGTTCATACAAGGATATAAAAATTCATGCAAGGTAAAATATAAATATTGAAATAATTTATTAAATAAATTAAATCAAACCATAACTAGGATTCTCATTGGATCCATAACCCTAACAACATAAATAAACTTAGCCTAACATGTTCATAAATTCAGAATTAATAAATAATGAAAAATAAATAGAGTTCATGATAAAACTTGATTAAAGACGATCAATGGTCAAGCTTCAATCTCCTTCTCCTCTTCTGGAATCTCGCTCCAGACTTACTCCTCCGCTTCTGCCTTGTGCCTCTGAGTTCGTCTCAGCGTTCGCCTTTATTTCGTCTTCTGAATGTGTCTTTCTGAAGGCTTCGTCGCGTTGTATCTATAGCCTGAAAAGTGGGCTTTTATTTTTGGACTCGCTCGCTGAAGCGAGTTACTCAGCCAGTATTTTTTTTCCTCCTTGCTATTGTGCTCGCTATAGCGAACTGAAGAGTGAGTTGCTCGCTATTGTCCTCGTTGAAGCGAGCTTAATTGCACTGCTCGTTTACTTGCTCGCTGAAGTGAGAAGTAAGGCAAGCTTGACCGATTATTTTATTTTCATTTATTTCCTTATTTCTGCTTGATATTCATCAGATTGCAACTTCCTTCTCATCTTCTCATCGTTATCATTAGGTCAGTACTTTGTTATTCTAGTATGAGACAACAATAAAAATTAGAATCTTATCTATTTGATGGCATTTTCATATTCTTTAAGATTTTATTAATTAACACCATATTTTTAATCATATTAATTATTATTTGAATTATTTTTCACATAAAAAATATAGTGTTTTTGACAAATATCACCTGCGAATAGTTGATGACTCATATAAAGGAAGGTTCAAGACTATTTGATAGGATTTATAGTGAGAATTATGTCCTTGTTCACGGTCTCCTTCTTGAACTACTTCTCTTTTTTTTTTTTTTGGTGTGGAGAAGTACTTCTCTTTACCCATCCGTTAGTGAGTTCTTTCCTTTCGTAGTAGATCAACTCTTATTTGTCTTATTCCATCTATCATTTCAATAATCAATAGCTTTGTCTAGTGTGAATTTTCCAATCATTGTGATTAGGGTGTACAAAAGAACTAACAAATTGAACTCAACTATAAATTTTTAAAAACATTTTTGAACTTACCTGCTTTTTTAAAAATAAGTTCTGTTAATATATTGATGGTAGAACAGTCAGTGCGTGTTTGCAGCTGAAACAGAGCCCACTAAAACACGCATGCTTGCCCATTCTTCTGCAAAACTCCGTAACACGTGAAAAGAAAAGACAACCGAAATTGCTGATATAATTAATTAATATAAAATAAAAAATAATATCCAAATGGATTTGTTGGTTTCACATGTAAAATAATAAAATAATTATATGTGCTTGCTGTGTGGCTTTATTTTCTTTTCTCATAAAAGAGAGGAGAGAGAGGAAGGTTTGAAAAAGGAGATGATGAACACCGCAATTTATTATTAAACTCGATCCGGTCATCTCGATCTAGTTGGGTGTTGGAGTAATGGGTCATTAATTGAATCAGTGAGTGATGGATAGGAATGGTTAATCCGGATATATAAAAATACATATAAAAAATGTGGTAGGATTCTTTGACACCATTTGACACCTCATCTGAAAGTCGTTGGATCATAAAAGATCAATGGTGTCACATGCTTACAAATCAGAGTAATTGATCTTTTTTGATCCAACAGCTCTCAGATGAGGTGTCAAATTTTAAATTTGACACCGGTGTCAAATGATTCTGCCTCTATAAAAATATATATAATTATGAATATGTAAATTTAATTGTATTCTCCATATTTAAAATAAGTTAGGTATGGTTCACTAAATAATCTAAAATATCATCTAATCACACTTTTACAAATTCATGAAGCACAAATAAATGAAAATGCACGCTATTACTATATCAATTTAATTTATAACTCAGAATCTCCATAAGCATATCTCTCAATAACATTTAAAAGATCAGTTATTGTTAATTTATATTTTTCAAATTCATCCACATTGAAATGATATATGTCATATTTTCTTAATTTATTGTTCCGCAAATTGCTTCAATATTGGAAGCTGAAATTTGATGTCATTATAGAAAAGTATACTACTAGCAAATAAAATTACAAAAAAATTTAAAAGTGTTCTACATTTTTTTTAAACAATTTTTTTTAATGCATGACTCGACCGAGTCATCAT
Source organism: Gastrolobium villosum (assembly GCA_032173675.1). NCBI lineage: Eukaryota > Viridiplantae > Streptophyta > Magnoliopsida > Fabales > Fabaceae > Gastrolobium > Gastrolobium villosum. The sequence continues at coordinate 42,112 of JAVKPL010008332.1, read as the reverse complement.
CAGGTCACTAGTTTTGATCGGATTTGACCGATTTTGGAAAATTCGATGCATGACCGATCCGATACTTCACCTGGATAAATCCAATGACCAATTTATCAAGTTCTGAGTCAATCAGGGCAATCGGGCCGGGTTTTGTTACACTGCTGCAATTAGCCAAATTGTACTATTTTGTGTCTGGAGTAGGGTTCACTTTGCGGAGCGATTATTTCATGGTAGGGGAGCAAAGTACTCCGGGCCAAAAATGGAAAATAATAAGGATAGAGAAGGAAAAAAAAGGATTTAAGAAAAAAAAAGGATTTAAGAGTATTTTTTTAAGAAAAAAGGAAAAGGAGCACAAAAAATTTGATGGGCCGGTGTATATTAAAAATTTCCCACTTTGCAGGAAAGGCAAGTAGTTTGCTTGACTTTTGTCCGTTGTGTGTTATCAAAAGAAGGAATTTTGAGCGGCATTTGATGTGATAATATTTGACCAACCAATAAACGATCAAACAAAAGCAGATTGTTATTATGTTTTAATAAATAGTTAAAAATTTTAAATAGTTTCAAAATGAAGGCAAAGTGATAATATTTATTTTAATTAGGAATAAAAGGGTCAATCACCCCATTTTACAATTTTTCTCAATCCAATATGCAGGATAATTAGCTGATGTAGATGGACACATTTCCCAGCCGAGACCTGAGCCATATGAATAAGGTACCGTGAACCATCTATTCAAGACTCACCTTGTTCCATTAAATTCTGGATTATACTATAATTATGTTACATTTTGGTTCTTTAATTCATCTTAATGGATGTTTTTAATTTGTTTACATTTACAGAGCTATATAGAAAAATTGTTGAGAGAAGCATATGCAAGATGGCATACCTTGAAGGAAATTGATGGAGTTTTGAATGATAACATTGCTTTGTTAACCCAAGGTATTTTCAATTAAGCAAGGTCTCTAGCATAAGTTGATTAAATTTTATGATAACATTGCTTTGTTAACCCAAGGTATTTTCAATTAAGCAAGGTCTCTAGCATAAGTTGATTAAATTTTAAAATCACCGTGTACAGTCCCATTTTATTTCATATTTAAAAAAAAAAGAAATACTTCAAATGTTGTATTTGACACAAAAGTGAGACTATGTGGATTCAGCCATAGTAACTGACCTTGATGTGAACTTAACAGGTGATCAAATAAGATCAAGGGTCAAGAAAGACAAATTATATATAAGGGGTAGTAAATAATCGAATGGTTGAGAATAAATATGAATTTGTTGTAACAAAATTACTGTTACTTGATGTATAAAAGGGGAAAAAGGGAATTGTGTAAAGGGTGTCTAATATTGTAACCCATTTTCAGTTTAGAATCAACTTCTCATTCTCATCTCTTCTTCTCTTTCTTATCTCAATCTTGCTTTTCTCTCATCTTCTTCTCTTTCTTATCTCAATCTTGCTTTTCTCTCATCTTCAACCTCTGTTCTTTAAGATAGTGTCCAAGTCCTATCAATTGGTGCTTTCATCCTTTGAACAATGGCACCTGAAAAACATGTTCAATCTGTGAACGATCGAGTGGAGCAAATCAAATTTGAAGTGGAAGTTATGAGTTTATGTCCAATGGTTCCCTTGAAAAATTTATTCACGAAAAAGGACATGAAACCGTTGCATCTTTGAGCTGGGAGAATTTGTATCAAATTGCCATGGGGATTGCTCGAGGGCTAGAGTACTTGCATAGGGGATGCAATACTAGAATTTTGCATTTTGACATAAAACCACATAATATCCTTTTGGATGAGAATTTCTGCCCCAAGATATCATATTTTGGGCTAGCAAAGCTATGTCCCATGAGAGAGAGTATAATTTCCATGTCAGATGCTAGAGGGACAATTGGGTATGTAGCTCCAGAAATGTGGAATAGACATTTTGGAGGAGTTTCACATAAGTCTTATGTTTATAGCTATGGAATGACACTGCTAGAAATGGAGGGAGGGAGAAGGAACATTAATGCTGACACCAGTCACACTACTGAGTTATATTTTCCACACTGGGTATACAACAGGCCTAAGCAAGGCAGTGATTTGAGACCAGATGAGGTGATGACCACAGAAGAAAATGTGATAGCAAAGAGATTGACCGTAGTAAGTTTATGTTGCACTCAAACGTTTGCAAATGATAGACCTACAAGGGGTAGGTGATGGATATGTTGGAAGGCTGCATGAATTCTCTGGAAATTGTAACACCCCATTCTAGAACCGGTTTGTTAACATCGGCTTATGATATTAAGCGCCGTTACAATCACATTGGTTCAAATTAAGATCCGGTAAAAATTTTATTTTAAAACCAAGCCGAATTTAAATTACCCAATTGTGTGACCATAACCGAATACATTGCGGAATAAAATAAATTAAGCTTAATATCATACTCTCATTTCATTAGACCAAAAATGGTTAAATGTCTTTCTCCCTGTTTTAGCAACGCATGGTTTCAAACCGCTTCTCAATTGGAGCTCTACAACTCAAGTTATGACCATTTAAGACCACACGATTTTTATGTGGCACAGGTCATGCGCGCTGTCGGGCGCTTAAGCGCCCACTGGCAGAGAAAAATCCTTCTTTTTGCAGCACTGGGCGCTAAAGCGCGCAAGCCGAGCTCTTAAGCGTGCGTTTTGGGCGCTTAAGCGCGCTGAGGCAGGGAGTCTTGGCCCTCACCGGGGCAGCACGACGCTAAAGCGCGCTGACAGGAAAACTCAGCACTCTCCCTCTTTCTTTCTCAATTCATGGGGAATGCATCCAACCCCTTTTCTCAACACATAATCAACATGCCAAACCTTAATACATGAATGTAAACAAAGCATACACATCAAATGGTTTACATGTCTTTCCATCATATCCTTAAATCAGGTTTTGCAAGTTTCAATTACAAAGCATGAGACTTAGTTACAAAACACTATGATCAACTCCTTGGCTCCCATCAACAAAAGAGATACCAAAGGGATGAGCATAGGCTAAGCCCATCCAATTAAAACATAGCATGCATTTGACAAATGACTTTTATTTACAATCCTATACATAGGAACTACAAAATGACATGCTTAATCAATGACACTATATCTTCATATGTCCATTAATACAAATATGGCCACTTGCCCTCAGAGGCTCCTGCAGCATCCTTGCCTGAAAGGGGGTCCCCAACAACACGGGGTGAGATATACGAATATATCCAGTAAACCAGGGGCCCTTGGAGCATCTCTCCACCCCATAGTTCAATAACAGTGTAATAGCAATGACAATAATAATGCAGCAAATACATATCCATGCAAGTGTACACAACATCTCCAGGAGAAATCCCTCGAGCTCTCGAGCTGTCCTAAGGATTCTCAGATGCAAATAGTCCTACTGGCCAGCTAAACTACCAAGTATGATTTACGCATCGTCATGCAACATACAAACATAGGGAAACACCATCCTATGTCACACCAAAGCATGCAAATACGTATAACAAAGCATTACACTATTTCATTGCATTTATATACAACAACACACTCATTACCCGTTCAGGGCTTGGTGGAACAATAAAGGGAATTACACCCAAGGTCTGAAGGCTTACCTCAAAGCTTCCAACTCAATCTTTGTTCTTCACCAATCTTCACTATAAACATGTCAATTCCAAGGAGCTAACCGAGCTCCATAGCTTGTTCCAACGGTTGGTTACTCACGGTTGGTCCAAATGTCTCAATCCTAAGCATCACATTGACAATATCAACAATCAACCAAACCAAACCATTGATTACAAAAACAAGCCAAACAATAGTCAAATGCATAATCTTGTAATTTTCCCAACAAAATCATACGACTATCTAAACTCATTTTCTCCGATTAAATGTTGTTCTTAGCATTTTTCTTAACATACTCTAGGCCTCAATCTTCCTAGAACATAGTCAATCTACTCAACTTTTCATAAACCCCAAAACACTATTCGTCCAAAGCCTAAATCATGGGTTTTTCATGAAAATAGAGTTCAAAGGATGAAATCTTACCACCAGGTGTTGCACAATCAAGGGGTGAGGGTTCCTCAAGCTCCCATAGAGGTAGAAACCAACAATCTCTCAATTTCTCCACATGGGTCGAAACTTTGGAAGGAAATATCTCAAACCACACGGCTTCCCACTGGGACCCAAGCTAGGATTATAAAAGAGGGGAAGATTTGGAGTGGTTTAGGCTTTGGAATCACTCAAACCCATCAAGGTTTGATCACTCTAGGTTTTCCCCATTTCCTCTCTTCCTTTCCACTCTAGGCTTTTCATGCTAGTCTGGGTATGGCTTCCTACGAGGCCTTGTATGGCCGCAGGTGTAGGAAACCTACTTGTTGGGCAGAGGTTGGAGACACAGAGCGGTTTGGATTGGATTTTATTCAGGAGACAACTGAACAGATTAAAATGATTAGGGATCGTGTGAAAAAGGTCCAAGATCGCCAAAAGAGTTATTATGATCTCAAGCATCGGCCTCTAGAGTTTGAGGAGGGAGATCATGTGTTCCTGAAGTTATCACCAGTTACGGGTGTGAGACTAGCCCTGAGAGTGAGGAAGCTGAGTCCTAGATTTATTGGACCCTATCAGATTCTACGTAGGGTAGGACCGGTTTCCTACCAGCTTGCCTTACCTCCTCAACTATCCAATGTACATGATGTATTCCATGTTTCTCAGCTAAGAAAGTATGTAGCTGATCCTTCTCATGTGGTCCAACCTGATGATGTTGAGATTCGGGAAAATTTGAAGACTCAAATTGGACCACTGAAAGTACCCGAGCGGGATGAGAAGAGGCTGGGGAACAAGTCTATTCCCATGGTGAAGATTCAATGGGAAGGAAGGACACCCGAAGAGTCCACTTGGGAGCGGGAAGATGAGCTTCTCCGTCAGTATCCTGAGTTTAAGGACAGATATGTTCTTGATTTTGCGAACAAAATCACTAAAAGGTGGGGTGACTATAATATCCCAAAATAATTGATTAGCAAAGTACATGTGATTAGATAATTAAGCATGTATTAGTGAGTAAAAATAAGTAAATTCCCTTATAAAGTTTATTGGGGTCACTTTTGAGGTAAAAAGTGTACTCAGTGAAAATTAAGGGGTATAGATGGGTGTAGACAAAAGTACCCAAAATATTAAAATGGAAGTAGAAATATTCCTTGAAAAATATGCCAGACTTTTGGGTAAAGTTTGGTAATTAATGGAATTGAATAAATAGATGAACCGATACCCACTTAACCCGTGTTAAGTGGCAAGCCACTTAAGAACCCTTATTCCCCAACCCCAACCCGTGCGCAGAAAGAGAGAGGAGAAAAGAAGAAGAAAAGAGAAGAAGAAGAGGGAAGGAAGAAGAAAAGAAAGGGGAAACCCTAGAGGGAGAGATCCTCAACCGTTTTGAGTGATTCAAAAGTCTAAACCACTCCAAATCTTTCACTCTTTCACAATCCTAGCTTGGGTCTTAGTGGAGAGTGTTGTGGTTTGAGATATTTCCTTACAAAGATTCGACCCATTGGAGAAGTTGTGAGATTTAGGAGCTTCTACCTCCATGGAAGCTTGAGGAACCATCACCCCTTGATTGTGCAACACTTGGTGGTAAGATTTCATCCTTTGAACTCTATTTTCATGAAGAATCCATGATTTAGGTTTTGGATGAATAGTGTTTTGGGGTTTATGATGATGTGAGTAAATTGGCTATGTTCTAGGAAGATTGAGGCCTAGAGTATGTTGAGAAAAATGATAGGAATGACATTTAATCGGTGAAAATGAGTTTAAATAGTCGTATAATTTTGTTTGGAAAATCACAAGATTATGCATTTGACTATTGTTTGGCTTGTTTTTGTAATCAATGGTTTGTTTTGGTTGATTGTTGATATTGTCCATGTGATGCTTAGGATTGAGGCATTTGGACCAACCGTGAGTAACCAATCATTGGAGCAAGCCATGGAGCTCGGTTAGCTCCTTGAGATTAATATTTGTGTTGTGAAGATTGGTGAAGAACAAAGGTTAAGTTGGAAGCATTGAGGTAAGCCTTCGGACCTTGGGTGTAATTCTCTTTATTGTTCCACCAAGCCCTGAACGGGTAATGGGTGTATTGTTGTATATAAATGCAATGAAATAGTGTAATATTTTGTTATACCTATTTGCATGCTTTGGTGTGACATAGGATGGTGTTTCCCTATGTTGGTATGTTGCATGACGATGCGTAAATAATATTTGGTAGTTTAGCTGGCCAGTAGGACTATTTGCATCTGAGTATCCTTAGCACAGCTCGAGAGCTCGAGGGATTTCTCCTGGAGATGTTGTGTACACTTGCATGGATATGTATTTGCTGCATTATTATTTTCATTGCTATTACACTGTTATTGAACTATGGGGTGGAGACATGCTCCAAGGGCCCCTGGTTTACTGGATATATTCGTATATCTCACCCCGTGTTGTTGGGGACCCCCTTTCAGGCAAGGATGCTGCAGGAGCCTCTGATGGCAAGTGACCATACTTGAAGTAAATGGACATAGGAAGACTTAAGGTCATTTGATTAAGCATGCTATTTTATAGTTCCTATGTACAAGATTGTAAATGAAAGTAATTTGTTATATGCATGCTATGTTTATTTGGTTGGACTTAGCCTATGCTCATCCCCTTTGGTATCTCTTTTGTTGATGAGAGCCAAAGAGTTGATCATAGTGTTTTGTAGCTAAGTCCTATGCTTTGTAATTGAAACTTGTAAACATTATGTAATGTTGTAATTATTGGATATATGTATATATGATGAAATGATATGCATGTTTCTCTTAGTGTATGAGTATCTAGAGAGACTAGAATTCATGTATTGAAAGGATTATATGATGTAAATTAGGTGAAAGAAGACCTTTAGGTTGGAAAACCAATTGAAAACAAAGATACCCTGTCTTGTTGTCCAATTTTCGTATCCTATACGATAGATTTGGACCCTTGTGTCTTGATGGAAGTTGAAAATATGTTTCTTTGCTTTCCATAGAGACCAAGATTGTGTAATTTGGATAACTAAAGTTATGGTTAAAACACCACAGGTAGGTCAAATCGCCCTATTTTGGTGCTTGCTCCTGACTGCCCACGCTATGAGCGTGAGATTCACGCTATGAGCGTCAATCTCTCTGACTGCCCACGCTATGAGCGTGAGATCCACGCTATGAGCGTGGGGGTCCTGGGGAATTCAGCATTCCCTTTCTTAGAAATCTCATAACTTGGCCTACGGTACTCCGATTTGAGCGCGGTTTGAAACCACGCGTAACTAATGAAAAATCATATAATATAATGGGTAAATGGAGACCATAATAAATGAAATGAGTGTATGGTATTAAGCTTATATTATTTTATTCTGCAATGTAATATGGTTATGGTCACGCAATTGGGTAGTTTAAATTCGGTTTGGTTTTAAAAGAAAAATTTAACTGGATTTTAATTGAACCAAGGTGATTGTAACTGCGCTTAATATCATAAGTCAATGTTAACAAACCGGTTCTAGAACGGGGTGTTACAATAAGTGGCAGATGTGGCTGAAAACAACAAAAAGGGCTGAAAAGGAGGGTTTAGGAATGATTCATAGGATTTATAGTGCGAATTATCTCCTTAATGACAGTCTCACTCTTTCTTCCTGAACTACTTCTCTTTCCCTATCTGTTCATGAGTTCTTTCCTTTCATAGTTTATTGACTCTTATTTGTCTTATTCCATCTATCACTTCAATAACTTCAATCAATATATTTGTCCAGTGTGGATTTTCTAATCATTGTGACTGAGAACTGAGTTGCTGCATTGATCCATTGAAATTTCATTACCATTCTTAGTTACCATTACATTCTGATTAATGTCGTATGAAGTAACAATTTTGTGAAATTACATTTTTTTCTTCTTTTTTTTGCGGAAGTTCATAATCAAGTGGTTGCAATATCCTTGAAAATACTTTTTGTTTTTTCTGCTGATGCCCTAGAGCCAAACGTTTGGTTTCATGATCTCCGTTTTAACAGAATTAAAGAGGCATGTTTTATTCAAGTTTATATTGAAGGTACTACCTGTCTGGTAATCCATTCCTATAAGTAACATATTTACGTCAATATGCAAGTTTAATGGTTCTAAGATGCTTTTTCACTGACCAATAAATATTAAAGAGAAAAGAAAAAAAAAAAAAGCTACTAAGGAAGTACTGGTTGTTGAGATTAGAGAGTTTGGTTGGAGCTCACAATTCACAATTCAAAATCTGATATTAACATAAAAAGTTATTAAAAGAATAAAGAAATAGAAAAAGTCATCTTATCTGAACTTGCAACTAAAAGAATTTTTTTTTTAATAATAATATAATTATATAATCATTTAAAAGATGAAATTTCATAACTAAGGAAGCTTTATCATCTTTACAAACATATCAATTTTAAAAGGTTATTCGCATCAGTAGATGACAGAATTCAGGCTTTAACTGGGTATATTCTACCAGTTGATGCTGTAGAAACGTAAAAGAAGGTTCCTTTATCCACTAGCATTTGGTGTTGTAGACTTGCTCACAGCATTTGAATCTGGTGATGGTGGAGGAGGGTCATCCTTCAGCAACACAACATTTTCTGTTGAGCTTGAGATATCCATTACCTCGGGTTGGCTTTTATATTTTCCATCACTTTGTATATACTTGAGAGTATTAAACACTTCTTCCATAGAAGGCCTCACATCTTTAGAACTTTGCAAACATTGAAATGCTAATTCAGCTACAGCATTTATCATTTTCCTTACCTTGTAATCTGATTCAAACCCAAGTGTTGGATCCACAAGCTCATGCAATGCCTGGTTATGAATCTTGTTAATGGCCATGTTGGATAAATTGATTTCATGCCTATGCCTTGTGATATCAACAGCAGGCAAGGATGATATCAACTCAATCAACACTACTCCAAAGCTATAAACATCACTTTTGTTAGTAAGCTGGTAGCACTCATGATACTCTGGATCCACATAACCTGGAGTCCCTTGTGGAGCTGTTGAAACATGACTTAGATCGTTTGGAAAAAGACGTGAAAGTCCAAAATCTGCTACTTTCACACGAAAGTGATTGTCAAGAAGAATATTATTGGTTTTCACATCTCTGTGGATGATGCCAGAAACATGTAGATAGTTCAATGCACTAGCAGTCTCTACGGCAATATCCATTCTAGTATGCCAAGAGAGTGTTCCAGGTTTTGCTTGTTCACCATGAAGATTATCAGCAACAGTTCCATTAGGAATGTACTCATATACAAGCAGAAGTTCGCGGCTGTGTCGAGAAGTGCATCCATATAGTGATACAAGGTTTGGGTGGACTAACCTAGTTAGGATCTGAACTTCATTTATGAATTGCTCCACTCTCCTGCAATTGTTCTCATACAATCTCTTCACTGCAACACAACGTCCATCTCGCAGTTTTCCTGGACAAGAAACATCAGAAGACATAAATCAATGTAAGAGATTATTGAAAGCACAAACATGCCAATAAATACAGCAAAAGGATGTTTGCTTTTACCAAAATACACTGTCCCAAATCCCCCTTCTCCTAGTTCTCTGGATGAATCAAAGTGGTTTGTGGCCTCTTCAAGTTCACTGTATGCAAAGAGGTGTGCTCCAAAGTATTGACTTCCCCTCTCAGGATCTTTTAAAGATGGATCAGAAGAGAAGCTCTGAGATTGTACATATGACTTTGCATAACTATTCTTCTTTCGGCGCTGATAGAAATAGAATGCAATGAACATTACAAGTGCTCCGAACACAGCAGCAGAACAAACACCTAACAAGAAGTCAAGAGCCATAGAAAATTTCAATTCATATATTATTATTAATGAAACAAATACTAGCAAAGTAATGAAAAATAAAATATCAAGGAAAATGGCATCAATTACCTATAATGATTATCTTATTCGAATTCGATTTGTCTGCAACAATTAGCAGCAAAAGGAAAGATGGGTTAGAGCATTGTGCAGGAGGATATTCTACTTGAATCTAACAAACATAAACATGTATATTTATCTACATTCACCAAATGCTTCATGAAGAAAGTAAGCACTAATGTCTATGGTCTAATAAAAGAACCTGTAGAAAGGCAAAATGGGAAATACAAATAACTGTATACTACACTAACATCAGACAATTCAAAAAGTAACCAATCAATATTCGTTTTTCATTTCAAAGTAATGATATCACTAGTTTCTGACTGGAGAGCATTTAGGTTGTTTCTTTTAAATTCTAAACGTAAAGAATACTCAATTTCAGCCAATTTTCTGCATATTTAGATGATAAGAAATTAGTGCCTGACAACTGACAAAGACGTAATCACATTGAAAGAAGGACAAAAAGTTATAGGTAGCTGAATCTTTTCAGCACACAGTTGATGATGACATCAAACAACTACACAATTGATTTTGTTACTGTGCCTATAAAAACACAAAGAGCTCTCATGGCTATAAGTGTGGCCGCACATTATGTTAGTGACACACATTTTGAAATAGTGAAACCATAGTCATCTTATCCGCAGATATACTTTAAGATGTATCTGAGAGGTCAAAAGGAAAACCAAAGTTCTGTTATACTTAATTGGTTAGCATTTTCTGAAATGGCATATTAGCAAAGAAACTGCATTGTACCCAAAAGAGAAAAAACAATGAATAAATGGAAAAGAAACTGCACACAAAGAGAAGAATGCTTGCTTAAGAAACTATATAAAGTACGATCAGTATATTTTCCAAATGTTTTACCACCACCACAACTTTTTAGGTAGGACTTATCCTTGCAGAAGCAGAGGAACTGAGAACCATCAAAGCCACAGCGTCCACCACTTTTCTCACAGTACTGGCAATCAGGTGCAGTCCAATTCAAAAGAAACCCCATCTTCAAAATTTCAGTGTAATTCATTCGCAGTATGCTACTGAAATTAACAGCAGCATTCATGTACAATGGTGCATTAACCATAAACTGACACTCATTGAAGGAGTAGTTGTTGTGCTCCAGTGCCTCCTTATGAAAAACAGCAAAAGAATAATGTGTTGCATTTTTAGCACAGTCAACAACGTATGTGGGGTAATCTATTGGTTCTGTGGTACAGTTGTAGAAGAAAGAGAGATTGGAATTTTCAGGACTATAGGAAAATGGAGTTTGATCAAGGCTGTAATTATAGATAGGAGCAGGACACTTGTCCTCATAGACAGCAATGTTGGTTGCAGTAAATGAAGAGTTAGAGTAAGAGATATCTTTTACTAAAAAATCATAATTAGATGTTGTAAGAATTGGATTTTTGTCCTTGCAGGTGATCTCAAAATGAGGATGGCCACAATATGGTTCCTGTTCATAAGGAATCCAGAAAGGATACTTAATGGCTGGGCCATTTCCACAGCTTTGAGGTGTACATGCCTCAAATTTTGGATTAACAGATAGAGCAGTGGTAGCCAAGAAGAAGATAATGGTAATAATGCATAGTTGGGGTTTATTGTAATGGAAGATCTGAAGAATCATTTGGTGCTTGAGACTTGAAAAGGAAAAAAGGTACCACAGAAGAAAAGAGAAGAGAATTTGGATGGAGTCTGAGGAAAGCCTTTAGAGGAAATTTCAAAGTGGTTGGTAGGTATGTATATATAGTGGAAATTTATCCAAGAAAATATGCTACTATTTAATAATGGAGTTTATTATTATTGGTGTTTGAAAAGATAGAGGAAGACAAAATAAAAGTTCAAGCAACAGATAACCAGAGATTGGCTCATTTACAAAGATTGGAAAAGTAGGCCAACTCACAATCTTTGTTTTCCTGAACTAAGAAGAAATTTGCAGTTTTGTGAACTTGTTAAGGGTGTTTTTGTAGTTTTATAGGTGGGGGTAGATAATAACTTGTCAAAGTTGAACCTCCACAATGGGAAGTAGGTGAAGTACCTTGCAATAGAAGTGTGCAGACACCATTTTTTGTAGTCATATAATAAGTATAGACAAATAACTGAATCCTATTGAGAATTAAGATACCCTACGTCATTCCCAGTAATAGTGACATCACAGTGATACTTCACATAATGTAATATATTATGAAATCAATTAGTGATCAATTGCTAAGTTAGGTGTTTTGTACTTTAAAATACAAATTAATAGCCAAGAATTATTTTTATCCTTTGATTGGCCCCATTACTTCCATACCTACAGAATAAATTTAATAAGCAACAATGGGATGCACAGAATTGTAACTGCATGCAACTGTAAGTATGGCTTCATTTGAATATTGTTGGCTGCACTTAATTAAAGTTAGATAAAGTCATCTATATAAATTTTACACACTTGTGACTAAAAGTTATGGATATAAATTTTGCATACTTATGACTAAAAGTTATGTAAGGGCCGACTCAGTTCAAATACTCACTTCGTGAGTATTTGGGAAAAGAAATACTCTAAGCGGTCTTTCCCCTGTTTTTTGCAAAAAAAAAATGAATAAGTGAATGATTTTAATTAGTGTGAATTTTGTAATTGAGACTGGAGAAAGCAAAGCATGTTTTTCAACATCAACGATTTAAAAATTTCTAAAGTAGAAGAAAGCTGAAAATGAAGTCTTTGACAGCGAAAGACGTGTTGGACCAGAAAGAAGAAATATATAAAGACTTGCTGCAATTTCATACAATGCAATCCAATCCAACAACTCCGTTGACAACTGAAATCACCAATTTACCCTTAAGATGTAGTTGTTGCCAAATATTGACCTATGATAAATATCTTAACGCTATTTTATTACTGTCACTTATCTGAGATAAGCCTCAACCAATTTATTGCTTTGCCCCCACAAAGGTGCAAAGTTTCAACCAACTAAATCCATATTAAATTGAATAATAGTGAGATGATTGTTTTTTTTTTTTTTTTTTGGTACATGGATGATTGTTTTTTTAAGTATAGAAACTAGTGAAATGAAAGTAAAAGAAGAAAATAAAAGGAATAAGGAAGGATCATATGTATTATTATTTTTGTCTAAAGAACTTTATAGGGAAAGAAAATTGTAATTACAATTTTTAATTTCTTATCATCTCTTATGACCATTTTTATTATATGAAAATCAAATTAATTGTTATAAAATAATATTAAATAAAAACTGTTAATTTAATTTTGATTCAAACATAATAAAAAGGCTTTTTCTATGAAAATAATAAAAAGGTTTTAATAATTCTCATGTCGCTGTAGATGGGAAAATGTGCAGCAACACTTATTTTCATCAGGATACGCGTCCGTATCCTGATGTATTTTTTTTTTTAGGCCAGGATACGGACCCGTATCCTAGTGTTAATAGTTTGTTGTAACTTTTCTCATCAACAGCGATAGCAGAAATGATGATCCCTAATAAAAATAGGTAGAAGAAGAAGAAATGAGAAAGGAAAAATCAAATCATGAATAACATGAGAGCATATTCTAAGGGACCTTTTAATTATATCATTGACACATTCAATGGTAGACGTTGGATCTAATCTAAGTGAAGCTGTGAAGAAGGAAAAACCCAATACTTGTACGGGACCACTAGAGAAGGACACATCAAGACTTGGAAAAATATTTAGTCAACGACTCTGGCTTGTCCTCAAAGCTCAGTCAACAAAAGTAATCGTGACTTAAACCTCCGAAAGATTATTAAGTAAATTTGGGTTTGAAAACACCTTCTAATATGGATTATTATTAATTATTTGCATTCTAATTATGATCTTTAATTTTTTTCATTACTTATTACTATTAACTCCTATTTACGAAGAAGTAACACATTTAACAAAATAATACAATATAAAAAATTTATCTCATCATATACCTAAGAATTTATTCAGGTGTTCTAGGATTTATGTTTTTAAAGTTTCGACAACTAATACCCAAACCCATAGCTATGCATTATGGGACTTGCTGAAGAAGTATGGAAAAGGATTACTGTGTAAGAACTACAAAGCCGCAACAAGAAAAAATAGGAAAAATAGGAATAGGAACTAAAATCTTAAAAGAAGTGGTAATTAGTTAGTTGATCAAAGTCCCTTAGGAACCCAAGGGTTGGTGTAGCAGTTAAGCAGGTTGTGTTCAAGAAGCAAATTATTAAAATTGAAACATCATTGGTTTGATTCCTAGACTAAACATTTTGTCTAAAGATAAAAATAAAAAATTAAAATATGTATGAAAACATAATCAATGGACAACATCATGAGCCCAATAGAGGGTGTGGGTTCTTCCTGCCTCTGATTTGTTTAATTATAGGGTTCCTAGTTCTATTCACAGATATATAAAATCACTAAAAAGCCCTCATTCACTAGCTTGAGCTTTAGGGTTGAATTGGTTCTTTACATGATATCAAAGCCTGTCTCGCATAGGTAGGTAGGTGGGACTGTGCATCGTCCACCCTTCAAGCCTAGTTGGCTGTGAGGGGACGTGATATATAAAACCATTATAAAGCCCTCACCCACCAGCTTAAACTCTTGGATTGAATTGATTTTTACAATAGATTAATCTAATATTTGAAGGCTGTGTTCAAATAAGTATGAGAAAAATGGTAGATAAAGTAATTAAGAAGAAGAGGGGTAAAGAAGACATACTAGTAGAACCTCGACCATGGCAATCAATAGCATCAGATCCATCTTGGCAATAGCAGGTAAATTGATGAGAAATTTCACTGACTCCACAAGTTCCATTACTTTCCAAACATCGTATGCATTCTTGAGCGTGTGGATTAGTATAGTTAACCTCAAACTCACCATAAAAAGCTCTTTTCAGAGCATCAAATCCATCGCCATAAGGATTCTGAGGAACCTCAATCCGCACTTGGATATGTCGCTCGCAATTCTGAAGCTCTGGATGTTCTTTCAACACCTCATCCTCCTCACCCACACCATAGGTACCATTCTTATTTCCGCACGTGAGGTTGTATTCATGAGAGAATTCTGAAGGGGGACAGTTGTAGAAAATTGTGATGTTGTACTCAGTTACATGGTACGCGAAGAGGGTTGGGTTCGGGTCCAAGTAAATGCCGTTAAATGTCTGAGAACAAACATCATCGACCGGTTTTTTCATTGTAATGGTGTAAGCTGTTGTGTTGATATGCAAAACTTGGATATTTGGTGAGCCAATTAGAATGGTGGTATTATCATTCTGACATTCAAGTTTGAAATCTAATGGTTCGCCGAAACCACCGCCGCAATATTGGGGTCTGTTCTGTCCCCAGAAAGGGTAGAAGATGTTGGACACATTTCCACAGTTGTATGGCTGCCTGCTACAATTTGTGTATTTGTTTTCTCCTCCTTGAGAATGGGACTGTGGCAAATTGGTTAAGATGAACAAAAACATGGTGGCTGTGGTTGTAAGGACTAAGCGTATATCAATATTATCATCCATTCTTTAATATCTACAAGGCCCTTACTTACTTAATGCCATTCAAACACATATATCATAGCTTTTAAAAGTGTTTTTCTCTTTCTCGAGGAGAACGAGGACTTGGGACGAGGTAGAGGTAATGTTTAAAATGATGGCCACACGATTCCCACGACCATATAATCAAAGGAAGAGTCACCCGTGAAACTACCTATGAGTTTCCTATCTCACTGTATCACATCAATTGACCAGAGAAATTGACTTGAAACTTTTATAAAAAAACGAAAGTACCACTGAGTTTCCTAACTTTACTCTTTTGTTTTTCCTTTGTGGGTCAATTTTTTTAAAATAATATCATAATGATTTATAATCAATTTCTTATGATTGTCTATTTATAAATTTGTATAGTATCATATTGATTTTTTCTTTTCCAAAGAGTTTAGAGTACTAATTAGCTATGGGTACTTTCTGTTTTAATTAATTGAGTTCAAACCTTATTTAATACCTATGGAAAAAAGAAAATAGTATCATCTTAATTCTTTTAAGAGAATAATGAAGGGTCTATTTTAAGATTTTCTTTTTTAAACAAATTGTTTTTTTGAGTGATTGATGCAACATCGTTATAGTAGAGATTTTAAATAGAGAAATATTAATTACACATAAAATTTATGAACATATCTTTAGTACTAGTATGTACTCTTTTATTAAAAATAGAAAAATGTATGATTCAAATGAGAATAACCATAAAATGGTGGGTAAACCCATAAAATAGTAAAAGTCAATTGTATTAGTTTTTTTTTCAAATTTAATAAAAAAAAAAATATTGAATCTTCATTACTACGGCAATATGAAGTTAACAAAATTTCAATGCAAGTTAGATAAAGAACTCTATATGGACAACTAACATTTTACCTTTTTAATAAAAAGAGGTGCTTAGTGCTGCTTTTATATCGTTAACTAACGTTAAATGCAGCGAATTTGCTTTCAAGGATTTTTTATTTTATTTATTTTCTTCGTCTTCAAGAAATTAGGACATAAGCCTTGTTTGAATATTGTTCCTAAAAATAGTTTTTTGGTTTTAAAAAAATACAAAAAAAGCCTATTTCATAAAGTCGATTTTATAAAACACAAAAATAATTAACATTTGTTACTATTTTTTTATTTTTAGAATCAAATTTAAAAAATATGTCAGAGTTGTTTTTATTTTGTATTTTGACTTTTGATTTTTGACTTTAAATAAAAAACACATATTTTATAACTATTCTACAAACAATTTATAAAAAAATAATTAAATTTTTTTACTATTTTTTTATTTATAGAATCAAATTTAAAAAATATGTCAGAGTTATTTTTATTTTGTATTTTGACTTTTGATTTTTGACTTTAAAAAAAAACACATATTTTTATAACTATTCTACAAAACAATTTATATATAAAAAAAAAAAAAAAAAACAATCAAACAAACCCGTTTCTGAATTCTCACTTTCTTGATCCTGGCCTGCACCAGCACTATTTATTTAGCTGTCCACGCTTCCAAATATAAAATATTTTAAAGTTGTCACCGAACATCTTGACCTCTACCAAGACGAGCACTAGAAACATATGGGATAATCTAATTTTGTTTATCTATGTAAATGTATCAGTTGCTGACTAGTAAGTAAACTGCTGACATGTGTACATGTACTTCATTACAAAAGTAACAGAACTTATTCAGCAATGACTTATTCATATTTCAATTTATATTATATAGACCATAGTTAGGACATCAACATCAATTTGTTACTTAACAATGTTTTGGAAATTGTAACGCCCTGTTTCAAGAATCAACGACTATCCCCACATATTAACATGAGACTTTTTAATGTGCTTTTTTCTCTCTCGCACACTTCCTGAGAAAACTTCTCAGGAGGTCACTCATCCCATAATTGCTCCAAGTCAAGCACGCTTAAATGTGAAGTTCTTCCGTTTAATTCTTCCGTTCTGGGCTACCGAAAAGAAGATGCATCTTGTTAGTATAGGTAGTACCAATTAATTTTTATAAGCTATTCCAAACTGTGCAGTCTCACATCTGTACAGTCTTTGGAATCCCTCTTTTTCGGGTGTCGATTCGATTCATCCATGCATGTAACCCCACGCTGGAAGCCTGTCAAGAGCCACTCCTTGTCCATGCCCTTTCGCACCGGCGATCACTCCCCGCCCTCGTCAGCGCTCGGGATGTTACATGCCCACCAGCTTCCGCCTGGTGTTCGTCCTCGAACCACACCATGCTGGAAGAGAGGCCTGCTCTGATACCACTTGTTTTCGGTAGCCCGGAATGGGAGAACTCCACAGTTAAGCGTGCTTGACTTAGAGCAATTCTGGGATGGGTGACCTCCTGGGAAGTTTTTCCAAGAAGTGTGCGAGTGAGGAAAAAGCACACTGAAAATTCTGGTATTAGTATGTGGGGGGATAGTCGTTGATTCCTGAAGCGGCCGGGCGTTACAGTAGTTTTTGATTTTGGAGTTGTTAATTTTTAGTTTTAAAATTCTGTTTTAATTAATTTAAAATATTTCCAAGAAACCTTAAAAGATCGATCCAACTTTTGTCACGTAAATAAGTTAGTTCTTAGTATATCAATCCTCGTAGGAACAACAATCCCACTCTTTTTCAGTATATTACTTCTACTACTAGTGCAGTTGCGGAAGTGGCAACATATTCGAATCTACGAATTAGTATAACAAAAAAAAAATAAGGTCTCTTATCATCAGTTAGGGGAGCCCAAAACAGGGGAAATCTTAATGGACTAACCGAGTAAATTCCCAACATCACCATTCTCATGGTATAACTGGATATGTTAATATCTCCAGCACTCTGAAACTTTGTGACCAATTTGAATTGAAGTATTTTGATTACACATGCAATGAGGCTTGAATTGGTCGCTCCACACAGTACTGGGTTGGACACTTGTCCTTACTTAGTATGACCTTCAGCACACTGAGTATCTGGTGTCATGAGAGTGAGTGGCATTGTGGAAAGGTGGTTAAGATGAAGAAACAGAAGGTAACTACTGACGTGAGGAGTAAGATTATGTGGTTATGATCATCCCATTGTTGTGCATGGACACATTGAGTTAATGCTACTGATATATCTATCTCAGCTTTCAGGATTGAGCAGTTCATCTTAATCAAACAGTAGAAGCACTTTGTATAATTTTACTACTAGGAATAGGTAAGATTTGAGCACGACACAATATATTTTGTGAGGGAGAAAAGTTGGTAGAGACTGAGAAAAAGGAGGGAGGTGTTGACCAAGGATGGGGTACATGTAAATTAAGCTAAATATTAGGTATTTAGGTGGAATACTCATTCCAACTAAGCTACAAAAATGTTCTGGCTGTACAAGCGAAAGAAGAGCCACAAGGAATCAAAACATTAGGTGGATGGCACATTCCAAATAAGCTTAATTTAAATAAATAAATAAATAAAAAAACCGACCCAGTTCAAATACCCAATCGTGAGTGTCTGGGTAAGGGAATATTCTAGGCAGTCTTTCCCCTGCTTTTTGCAGAGAGACTGATTCGAACCCACGACCTGACACACCACGGCAAGCAAGCTTACCACTGAGCCAAGCCGGCCCTTCAACTTAAATAAATAAAAAAACAAAAAAATGTTTCTTATTCCTGGCCTGCCCTATTTGTTTCCCTCTCCATAGTGGTAACCTAACCTAGCCATCTTAATCTCTAACAAGATGAGCATTATAATTACATATGTTATTATTATATTTTTGTTTATCCAAACAGATGTATCTGTCTTCATCCCAAAACCCTGGCATGACTAAACCAATATAGCTTATGTGGCGATGACATATTCCGTATTGCAATTTTTAAATGCCTAGTACTGCATCAACAACAACAACTTACTAAATAATAATTGTTTAGAAATGAATTAATTAACATAAACTAGTTACTAATTTGTATCAGCCGAATTCAATACAGCAGACAGTAACTATCTGGCATATAAAATTTACTCATTTTTGAGTTATTTTCTGAAACATAATTATTATATCAATCCACTTAAGATTAGCATATACTAGTGACAATAACAATCTGACCTCTCTCATATATATTAGATTGCTAGATTCAAATGTATTATGATAATCATCTCTATGTTAAATTCCAGTAGAAATGGGTGAGGCATCAACAGAACAGGAAGTAGGAAGTTGAAAGAGTTAACTGAGGGCTAAACAAATTCATTATACCTAAATACATTTCAGGGGCAGATAACAACTTTGAAGTTTTCAGAACCAATCCAAAAGTGGGTTATGAAGGTCCCAATTGTATCTGTGCTTGTTCTAGTGTAATTTGCTTGCAATTAGCAAGCAAGTCTTATATCTCTAACACTATTGATGAAAGGGATACGATTCTGTTCTGACAGAAACTTCATGATTGGTAACTATTGCTGTCATCTTTCCATAAAATCCTAAATTTTAACATCTAATCACCAAAGTGGCACACACCATTACCATATTGTTATGCAGGCTTTTAAAAGCTTATGCTCATTATTACTACTTGTTAATCTTCAATAGTCAATGTCAGCCACTATGCATTAGAAAACTCAAACACCTTATGGGATGGGAAAAGTGTTTCTCCTTTTAAATGACACAACTTATATCCTTTCACTCTCACAAAGGAGGTGGGACCCGCACCTTTATATTTTTTTGTCTACTCTCTCCTCCTTTATCTATCTCTTTCTCTCACTTAAAATGACACAACTTTACATCCTTTAAAATTATACACAGTTTTCCCGTTATGTTATATAGCCAAGTTTTATATGGTTTTTACTTATATTATTATAAAACTTCTGCACAAAATGGTGAAGAATATCAAAGGGAATCATTCTAACCAAAGAGCACCTTTGAAAACACAAACTAAACAATTCCATGTCTAGGAAATCGAATGCAACCATCCAAAAAAACAGCTATAAGATTATTCAGTAGGAGAACCTAATCAAATTCAGGAGAAGGAAGAATACATACTCTTAGCAGAATCAGACTTCTCTACAAGTGTTGGTGGATGTGGTGGTAACAGTGCCCGGTTTGGTGCTGCTAATGGTGAACTTGCTGAGTTTTTCCCACAAATCCCACCATGAGATTGCTGATTAAGACAGAGGCACATAAATGCATTTATAGATGCATTGTATCCACATCTCCCACCAGAATGTATGCAACTATCACATTTGTCTCCATCCACTCCATTCCACCCAACCTCAAAACCTTCATCTAAAACACTTTCTACATCCTTAATGGGACTCTGGATAGCCACAGGAACTGTGATGTTATTCTTGCACCCCAGATCATTCATATAAACCAAATCTGTACTTAACACTAAGTATCCAAAACCAGGATCACCATCTTTGGGGCAGGTAAATTCCATAGTAGGGTCGGAATTCGAAGGAGAGGTATAAGGTAAAGGACTGCAGTCATATAACAAAGTATAGTTATGATCATTGGAAGTGTAGTTGAAGAAAGAAAAGTCCAAGCTGACATTGATATACTGTTTCGGACAATGGTCAGCACCCCATAAATCTAACCTTGCAATCTTCAAAATTTGAGATGTTTGATTCATGTAAAGGACTAGGAAATTCTGAGACATTATTTCAATAGTCACGTTGTCTTGTTGGCAATCAAGCTTGAAGTTTGGATGCCCACAATAATCTGGTTGGTTGTTATTCCAGAAAGGGTAACTAATGTTATTGAAATTCCCACAGGTAAAAGGTGCACAATCTGTGTACCCTTTATCATCAATAGCCAAATATGTTGGGAAGAAGAGTGAGAGGAGGAAAAAGGTCTTGATGAAGAAAAAAGAAGGAGGCATGGGTGGGATTGATGAAAAAGGATTTGATGATAGAAATCTAGAGAGGGCCTAACTAGCAGATGAATTGTTTTGGGTAGGTAAAAGATTAAGTAAACTACAATAATATATAATATATGGGTTTTATTATTCTTATTTAACATGAGATAGTTATCTTAATGTTATAGAAAGAAAATAGGTGGGTCCCACCATTACAAGAAAAAAATGAAAAGGTGGGCATGAAAATTGAAGGGAGAGAAAATAAGAGATGATATCTTATGCGAAAGAAGAGTAATATTTCCCATATATATATATATATATATATATATATATATATATATATATATCGGTTTTATAAGAGTTATGTTGTAGGAAGAGTGATTGTGTTATGTTATAGAGATTCGTTTTGCGTGCCGAAATTTTATTTTTTTTTGCTGCGGGCCCACAAGATGTTGTGTGTGTAGAAAATTTCATAAGGTCGTGTTAAATGAGAGATGATAAATCCTATATATATATATATATATATATATATATATATCAGTCAAGCTTAATGACGTTCAACTTGTTTGGGAGCTTTATATAAATGGTGTTGAAGGACATAAAAAAGGAATAGTACATAATTAAAAAGTTGAACTTGTTTGGTACCTTTATATAAAGGGAAAATTGTTTATCTTTTTAAATGACACAACTTACATCCTTTCACTCTTACTAAGAGGTGGAACCCATATCTTTATTTTTTTGTCAACTCTCTCTCATCCTTTATCTATCTCTTTCTCTCTCTTAAAATTATACAACTTTATATCCTTTAAAATGACACATATTTTACTCTTATATAAATGGTGTTGAAGGACGTAAAAAAGGAATAGTACATAATTAGCTTTATAGGGTAAAACTTATTCATAGGTTGTGTCTTTGACTTCTTGTCACATAAGTTATTTTGTCACTAGTATTTTTTTAATGATATGAATGCAAATTAAATTAAGGAGAATGATAAAAGAAATATGAGAAAATGGACAAAATACAAAATATATATATATATATAATCAAATTGGAATTGAATACTACAAGCAAGCATGGATTGACCATTTCAAAAACAATGGTTGTGCTGTACTGGAGAACCGTTGCTCAAAACTGATTGCTCAAGAAGCAAACTGATAATACATTAATTAAGGTACCAAAACTCTCTACCTACCCCTTTTTTTCCCCTTTTCATAATTTAAAAAAAAAAAATCATTTTTTTAACTACTGTTATCCTTAAAATAAAGGAATAAGTCTCCTACTATTTCTCTTGCAATGCTAGGTGAGCGGTCGATATATGCATTTATTCTAAACAAAAAGATTTTTATATAAAAAGTAACTCAAAAATGCTGGCAAAAAAAATTAAAATATTACTATTTTAATAAATAATTACGAATACATAGCAGTTTCGAAACCATTTACAAATCTATAACAGTCAGTGGCAAAAAAAAAGTTAATTTATGAACTGTAAAACTTTGAAAAGGCATAACTTTTGACTCGGGTTTCCGAATGAGGTAATTCTTTTTTTGATTCCACATAACTTTTCGAGATCTACGCAATGACATCTCATTTGATATATTTTATCTCTCTCACACACAATTCAAATTTGCAATAATTGTATTATATAGTGTATTACAACAAAATTTAAAAAATTATTATTAATAAGAAAAAAAAAGTAAAGATTAAATTTGTGATTTAAACTCAAAAGTTAATTTGAAAAATTTGTATTAATAAAGAAAATAATTAAATAAATATTCTAAACACTTGGTAGAATATTATATCAATTCGTATATATTTTAATAATTAATAAATAAACTTGTAAACTATTTTTTTTCAAACACTTGGCAGAAGTATATATTGTAATATGACATTAATTATCCTTATTTATAGATGAGTTAATCTACTTTGATGCCATCTTTATATTATCATTGTTGCAAATTTGAGTTGTGTTTGTGAGAGATAAAATATATCAAATGAAATGTCGTTGCGTAGATCTCGAAAAATTATGTGGAATCAAAAAAAGAATTACCTCATTCGGATACCCGAGTCAAAAGTTATGCCTTTTCAAAGTTTTACGGTTCATAAGTTAACTTTTTTTTTTTGACACTGACTGCTATAGATTTGTAAATAATTTCGAAACTGCTATGTATTCATAATTATTTATTAAAATAGTAATATTTTAATTTTTTTCCCCAAAAATGCTGATGCAAAGTTGGGCTAAGGGGATTTGAAATGTAGCATTGTTTTTGTTTCTGTCTGCTCCACTTCTTTATTTTTATTTTTATTTTGATAAACGTGACTGCTCCACTTCTATTACTGTGTCAGCTAAACAAACAAAATATGTAGAATAAATAATTCATTCATTCACTCATCCAACAAATATGGCTGTCCTTATTTTTTTGTCGGGTTATTCTCTGATTAATACAACCAAAAATGATGGATATTTTTACTGCTAACTTACTACCTATCTAATCACCATTGAATCAAAAAGAGAAAATGTTAAAAAGTTTTTGAAAAAAATAGAAAATGTTGATCCGATAATGATTAGATAAATAATGAATTGGTAGTAGAAGATTTTGGTAATAAGAATATCCCTCCTCTATTCTGTGTTCTTATTTCGGCTAGTAAGTTTTTCTTTTGGGTCTATAACTATCCGAACGGCCCATACTTATGCTAGACGGGCAACCCAGTGGTCATGTTTCTCATGTCCTAAGCCCAAGACCCATTTCAATTCCTGACCCATATACCCAACTAAGCCCCCAGTTAATTCCCCATTCAGGACCCAGTACACAATCAAGTCCTAAACCCAAATAGTTATGGATATGAAATTGAAAACCAAATTAAATATTAATGATAAACTATTCGATTTTAAAAGAAGTAATCTTTCATTTGATTGATCAAATGAACCAATAACTCCCAAAGATAATCAATTCGATTATTGTGAATCCTAATTTATTTTTTTTGGACAAATGAATCCTAATTTTTGAAAAGTGTGAAAAGGTTCAAATCTAAAAGTGAATTAGTCGGACTTATTAAAATTTTGGTTGGTATCTACGATAAAAAAAAAAAATTAACCAATAACTATTCATCAATAAGTTTTAAACATTTTTTTTTGGTTATGCAATTAATTATTCATTGCTTATAAAAATCATTTTCATGATTATTTTTTGGTGAAATTTTTTTGATAAATTTAAAGGTTTTATAAGAGTTATGTTGTAGGAAAAATAATTGTGTAATGTTATAGAGATTCGTTTTACGTGCCACAATTTTTTTATTTTTTTTGATAAATTTAAAAAATTTTCTGGTCAGGCATAGAACGTCAGCTGTGGGTTTTGACTTTTGACTTTTGACTTTTGAGCCACCCACACCCCCCACACCCACACACACACACATATATATAAATTCTATTAAAATAATAAATACAATAATATAAAAGGTTATTACTTTTCTGCAAATGGGAGAAAATTATTGTCTGCCACAAAAATCTTTCCTTCTAAAAAAAGTGGGATCTAATAATTTAAAAAAAAAAAGTATTTATATATTTCAAAGAGTACATTATATACAACAAAAAACTATTTCTGGATTTAAAAATACCTAAACATTATTTGGTCAAGTACAGCCTACTACTTATAATATAGTCAATATCATAATTGATGTGACGATTTTTATATTTTTGACATAATTCTGCGGTCCATCAAAAATATATTAAAGAAGTAAACTTGGATACTCTTAACTACACCAATGCAACCAAAGATCAATCAAATAAAGCATCCAAAATGAACTACAACATCAAATCTAGCCATTAAGTCAATCTATGGACAAGTATAAAGTTTTGAACCTTAATTAATAAGCAAGTTCTAATAAAGTAAATCAATTGACATTTGCATGCTTAATAATACTTGTGAAGATGAGCCAAAGATTGCACAAATAGAAAATGGGAATACATTTTTTCATATTGCATGAGAATATGTTGTGACTTTTCGATTTGCGTGTAATTTTTTTTTTCTTTTGTTCTTTTTAATAGATGTGGGGTCGACCATTAATTGAGTCACAACATGAGAATTGAATTCTCATATAACATGAGAAAATCAAAGCCGATAGAAAATCTAAACACTTTTCAAAAAGCTAGAATGAGTGTACCTTTTTTGCAACTTTTGCCAGAAACACTGCCATCTCTGCATATGCACCATGATTGCTTAGTTGTTTGATCATATCCACAATATCCACCATACAGCTCACACTCAGCACAATCCACAGCTCTCATCCAATCAAGAACAAACCCTTTATTCATAGCAACACCAAACCCAGATATCAAACCACCAATACCATTACTATCAATCTCATCATCCTTCACTGTCACCACAACATGTTCCTCACAAAGCCTATTCCAATCATAGCCATCAGCTTCATCACCAGCCTTAAACACATAGGACTTCATGTTATAATCATTTACCAAACACCCTATAGGATCCACAGATGAAGGGTAAGAACTACAATTGAAGTAGAAACTGAGATTCAAATCTAATGAGCTAAAAGATAATGGAAGATTTGCTATGGTAACATTGTTTTTCGCCCGTGGACATGGTTGGTTCATTACATCTATGTCAACAAGGGTAATTGAATGATTGTCATAGTTTATATCTGTCACAAGGTATGTATCACTTGGTAGAGTTATGATGGGTTGGTTTTCCGAGCATTCTAGGCCAAAATCCGGATAACCGCAAAATTCTCCGGCGACGGTGGTGGTGTTGGACCGTTTCCAAAAAGGGTAACGAATTGAGATGCTACCACAAACAGAAGGGTTACATATTATTGATGTATTAAAGCTATCAGCATAACATGTCATGAGGATGATGGACAGAGCTAACAGAGAGTACAAGGGTTTTGACATGGTTTAGTGTACTTAGTACTTTGAGCAAGTTGAGATGATATTTGCATATATAGCTGTAAATTTTTTCCTATGTGATGATGCAGTCGAAGGAAAAATCTATAGGTATAATTATTTAATTAGACAAAAAATAAGACAACACCGACCATTTTGTCACACTTGGCCAAAAAAATTACCAGACTGTCACGCTAACAGTAAATTTTTCCAAAATACCACATGGGATATTTAGCTACACTGTGTAGCGAAATATGCTTGCAAATAATTTGTTACACAGTGTAGCGAATTATGTCACATCAAAATACACAGTCAGTAAAAATGACACATGTGAAGCAGGTCCTAATTCGCTATCCTGTGTAGCATATTATATCAACGAATGATTTTTTGACACGTGTCACACTTTTGTAGGAAAAAGTTGACGTGACATAATTCATTACATTGAGTAACGAATTTCGTCTGTAATATGACCACGTGTCACGAAATTATTGGTCAAAATTCACTACCATTAACGAATATGACACGTATATTGTTTGTGTGTCATTTTGGATAAAAAATTTAACAAACAGTAACATTTTGATCCCAAAAATAAGAGGGTCCATGTTTGAGTGCGAAAAGAATCTATCTGCTTAAGTGGCACGCACCTAGGTTACGTATTATATGATTCTTTTGGCACTTTGTAAAGTCATTTTATTTAATCATTACGTGGAATTCTTATATAATAAGGCTTAATAGGGAGTTTCTATGTGCATGGTGATTCAAAAGACTATATTGGACTTGGTGCCCAAGTTTAATTTGAAGGGAGAAGAAGTCAAATGTGAAGCTGAAAATTATATAAAATTTAGGGGAATGATGACTGAAGACGCGGTTGTACCCAGTTCAATCCAATGGGTTTTTTTTTTTTTTTTACAATCAATGGGTTATTTTTAGGGAAATAGTAATCTCATGTTACATAATACTATTATCTCATGTTACACTTCCGTAAAATTTTATGTCCATTTTTTCTTTACTTTTTTATTTTTTTATAAATTATGGATCCCACAATTTTGTTTCTCCCACATGAAATATTCATCTTATGTAACATAAGATTAATAACTCTTTATTTTTAACTTTGAAGTCCTATTGGTTTTAGAAAAATCTTTGGGATGTGGTTATTAATTAAAATCATGTTTCATGAATAAAAAATTCAGAGGCGTGTGCCTGCCACGTTCCCTTGGATAAACCTCCCTCGTTGCTTCGGTTCACTACTTTTAGTAATAGATGTATTGATGAGCTGTCAGTTGTCAGAAAAAGCAGAAACAGCAAGTATATATAATATCATCAAAATTTTGAAAATTGTGCCCGATTATATTAAATGAATTAACCATTCAATGGGCGGGACCGCTGGACAGGTTAGCACGTTCAGCTGGCTAACACGTAAAGAATCGATTTAATTTAAAAACTTAAATTATTAGGTGAGATTATAAATAATGTTTATTATTATACTTATATGAGTAATTTATTGGGTTAGGATACATTAATAATTTTATAAATTTCCTTTAATAATTTTATACCTTATGCCCCTCCAAGAAATTTTATACATCTCAATATGCCCCCTCACACGAGAGCTCAACTTCATACCAAAAAATTTAAGTTGTTGGACACGAGGCTCTGATACCATATAAAGAACCAATTCAACCCAAAAACTTAAGTTGTTTGGTGAGATTACATTAATGATTTTATATATCTCAACACATGGTATAATTTATTATTATCATATAAATGCAAAACTATTAATTAATCTTCATGAAACAGTTTAAATATTTTATGCTTTTGTGATTAAATAATGGGTTTTATAAAAGTTATGTTGTAGGAAAAGTGATTGTGTTATGTTATAGAGATTCGTTTTGCATGCCGTGATTATTTTTTTTTGCTTCAAAAGATGCAGGTCCCACAAAATGTTATGTGTGTAGAAAACTTTTTGTGATCATATTAAATGATAAATACAAACCCCTTAAATAATTACGAGTTTGATATTTATCATTCCTCATTCTATTAAAATAAGTTTTTTAATATAGATAAAAAGGGCTTATGCACTATCCACCCACCAAGTTCAATGAACTTTTATGTATGGGACATAGTAGAGAAATGCAAAATTATTAATTTACCTTCAACTAACAGCTTATCCTTTTAGGTGAGATAATTATTTATCATCTATCATAAGATAAAATTAATCAATTATGCATATACAAATATAAAATACAAAAGTAAAATTAAATTTTAAAACTCAATTTAAAAATTTTAAAAAAGAAGATCATAACAAGAATAAGGTGACATCTATGAGAAAAAAATTGATACCATTTTAATGCAAAAAGCATCTACAATAACTAATAAGTAGTTAACTTAAGAGCTAGTTTGTAACCAAAAAAAATATATTTAAGAGCGGGTTAACTCAACTATTAAAGTTATTGGCAAGTAATTTGGGTTTTTTCACCCTTTTGCCACTCATTAATTATTTAATAACTATTTTGTTCCTTACTCAGAATTATCTATCAATCTACCCCTCTTTAATCGATTAAATTGATTAAATGGTCAAATTAAGATTTAATCGATTAAATCTTCCTCTTTATCAGAAGAACAACTTTATGTATGGAAGATTTAATCGATTAAATAAGGAGATTTAATCGACTAAATCTTCAGGTCAATGATTTTTGCCTATTTTGACCATTTAATCGATTAAATTTTTGTCTTAATCGATTAAAGATGACAGATTGGTAGATAATTCTGAGTAAGGGGCAAAATTGTTATTAAATAATTAATGAGGGGCAAAAGGGTGAAAAAAACCAAGTAATTTGGGTGTACTATTTTTTAAAGAGTTTTTTGAATTAATTAGATTTTTTTTAACTATTTTAATAGATGAAGGAAGTACTTGGCCTGTCTAACGAAGAAAAAAAAAAAAAAAAGGAAGTACTTGGCCAAAAACAAAAATTGCGAGCTAAAATATAATGCGTCAATTAATTATATGATTGATTAATTAAAACGCGTCTTGTTGTCTGACTTATCTCCGCACCAATCCAACTTGTTAGAAATTATTCACCTTCCCTACAATTCCTACTTTGTGCTTGGGTCAGTTGTGTAACCTTAACAATTAAGTTTACCTCGTTTTCCTTGAATCCCATGTGTAACCCTAAAAATTTATAAAACTGGAGATAGATTACAACTATTATGCCTTGAGTATTGATTAATGTCGACTTTGATAAGTTGTTTTCCATTCATATTTTAGCCCTTTTTTCATATATTCCTTCCTTATAACTCAAGCCAATGTACTATTTAATTTTTTGAAATGATTGGCTATTATAACCGTGAAGAGTGGGAATGCGATGGAGCCTATTTTTTTTTTTTAAAAAGTGTTTCTGCAGCAGATAAGTTATGTGCATTTATTCCCAAAATGACATCGTTTTGATATTGAAATCTTAAAAAATTACAAATATAAAGACTATTATAACCCTGAAATAAACTAAAATTATAAAAACACCATAATTTTTATTTTCGTATTGTGCTTACCTAACTTATATGCGCAGAAAAAACGAATCCAATTTTTTTATAAATCACATGTATCTTTTAAGGGAGCTAGTTTCGTTCGGGGATAAAATGAACCCTATGATGACAACTTTAATAGTAGGATTTGAGTGAAACACGGATCCTGATTTTTTACCATTAAAAAGGGGTATAGACTATGTTTGTAAAAAAATTTAGGTTTAAGACAATTAAACATTTGATAGCTTAATTATTTGGTTTAACATTTGGCTAATTCATTGAGCTAACGGGGTTTCAAAGTCCCACGGATGTTACTTTTTCGAGATACAAATCACTCTAGGTGTTTATTTTAGACAAATGATATGATATACCATTTTACATTGTTCTTTGCCATTGAAAATGGAGAAAAATAAATTGCATAATCAAAACAAAAACATTATCAATAATATAAACATAGGGGTGAGAGAAAATATATGGGTAATTTGGTAATTTTGGTAAAGATTCAGTTAGTCAAATTATCCAAGTTTCCTGTGGGCTAAACTTTTTGCATTAATCAAATAAATTTTTTTTCACTCTTAACCAACGCCCCTAGGTGTTTATTTTAGACAAATGATATGATATAATATTGCTCTTGACATAATCAAAACAAACATTATCTAATAAAGCAGTTTTATTTAAACATAATCAAATAAACTCAAAAGTTAAAACAGTTTTTCTGAAGTAGAAACACGAAATTATGGAAATCAACTTAGAACACTTTTTTGCCATGTAGTTTAGTTGACTTTTCTGCAATTCATTCTTATCTCTCCAAAGTTCCCAGTAAGAGGCTTCATGTTACCCATCTTGATCATGGAAGCTTTAAAATCTGTAGCAAAAGCAAATGGGTTCTTGCTATATAGCTGCACCAATGCATCACTTTCACTACCATCTCCTTTGAAGAGCTCTTGATCAGAATGGAGGAGACCCCTTTTACTCAGCAAAGCCTTATAGTATGAAGTGTCAAATCTTGTAGGAGTGGCATGATCCAATGCTACCAAATTGTTATATCCACCAATTTTAGGACACATACCCTGCAAAGCAGATGCAAACTTTGGGGCTATGTTGGTGTCATTATAGATCCTGCTCTGAAAGGTTGAGCAGTGAGCAAATCCAATGGTGTGGGCACCAGAGAGAGCTACGAGATCTTTGAGGTCAAGACCATGTGATTGAAAATTAGTAAGAAGCTGGGAGAAGGTTAAAAAAGGAGCAGGAAGATTGAAGTTTGCAGCATCTTTGCTAGCAGTTCTTGCATCTCTTCTGCCTAGTAACACATTGTACCAATAGAGTGAACCTCCCAACTGTTAACAAAACACCATACTCCGTTAGTATTCTGATAGTGTGTTAAAGAGATATAATAAAATTATTTAGAGCAAAGACCCTTTTTGGTCCCTGGCAATATCTGACAGTGTGTTAAAGAGATATAATATAATTATTTATTATTTATTCGTGTTCAACTAATAGTTAAAACTTTTAAGAGAATTATTTGCGTGACATGGTATTCATGATCCAGTGGTATAGAGTTTCAATTTTGCTGCCTCCATTTTTTAATAACAAAATGAAATTTCATCACAAAATAAAAAAAAAAAAAAAAGTCTATCCATTATCATACTTTAGAGCCCAAATGATTCTTGTATGATTAGGGAGTGCAAGAGATATATTAAGATTATTAATTGATGCGCCTTTACCATACAATTTAAACTTTAAGGAAAGTTAATTGTATTAAAATTGAGATTTGATGGGGAGAACTTTGTCATTACATGGTCATATTTGACTCGAATCAAACTAATTGAGTAATCTATGAACTCATTGATAATATTTAAAAAACAAAGCTTACCAAAAAAAAAAAAAAACAAAAAAAAATTGAGATTTAACATTTATATGATTAAGCAGAAGTGAGATAATTAAATATTTGTAGGACACTCACCATGGACACAGAATCACGAGCGGCTATAGCTAAGATATCTGCACATGATACCACAGGGCGTTTGCAAGCTTTGTCAACTGCTGCTTTAATTTCATCAATGACCTCCAAACCTCTAATTGAACCCATATTTGGGAATGCAGTCTTCTCGCCAATGAAGTTTGGGGTGTCATCCAGCAGAACTGATCCATCACAGCCCTATAGTTTGCAGCCATGCGTAGACATTTCAGTGCATAATAATATATAATAGAAGTGACATGGTTGCAAAGTATTAAACTTAAAAAATAAATAAAATAAAATAAAATCTTATTTACATATTGAACACTAATGATTACCGTAACGAAATCAACATGGCAAGCTAGTCAAATTGGCAACTTTGATTTGGATGTAAAAGAGACCAAAATAAACTAGGCAACGCATGATAGTGAACTATATACATTTATGCGGCCGTTGTATATGCAGCAATCAAATATTTGTTATATATATACTTGAAAGCATTAAATGTGAAGAGTCATAACCATACAAAGGATGAAAGCATTAAATGTGGAAAATCATAACCATACACCTATCGTTGTTTGTTGTTGAACGTAAAGCAGCTGCAAAAATGATTTTATTATATATATATATATATATATATATATATATATATATATATATATATATATATATATATATAAGAAAAATGTTTGTCATTTTAAATGACACAACTTGTGTCATTTCACTCTCACAAAGAAATGAGATTCACACCTTTATTTTGTTTTTTTGTCCACTCTCTCACCCCCTTTATCTATCTCTTTCTCTCACTTAAAATGACACAACTTTACGTTCTTTAAATTGAAACACACTATATATATATATATATATATAATTAAAAATTCAGTCACTGGATTGTCCAGTGAGTGAATTTTAACTATGTTCTCTCGCGAGAACATAGTGCAAAAATATTACAATGGTATTGTTTAGGTGTTCTCCTAGGAGAACATAGTTATAATTTTGCTATAACTGTGTTCTTGCAGGAGAACATAGTGCACTGGACCATTTTTTACATCCAGTCACTGACACTCACTATATATATATATATATATATATATATATATATATATATATATATATATATGGCAAAAGTATTTCTACAGCAACTTTCATAAGCTTATCACAAAGTCATTTTTAACTATATATATATACACCTATATAACGTTGTTTTTTTGTCCACTCTCTCACCAAAAAAAGTTTAAAAAATAACTGAGGAGAGAAAAAAAAGAGCAACTTTATCTCTTTCTCTCATAGTTAAAAATAGAAGCTGTAGATAACTTATCTAAAATTGTTGTAGAAAATATATATATATATATATATATATATATATATATATATATATATATATATATATATATCATGGAATTGATACTTACATTGACAAAACAGTCGTGGAAATGTAAACGAAGTAAGGATGCTCCCATGCGTCGTTCACGGGATATTGCATTCTTAACAACTGATTTAATGATTGGCAATGCCTGATGGCAAACTTCGTTGTAAAAATCAGGTGTGAGTTGTGCATGGGTAGGATTTGTGAGAAATGTGGTCATAAC
Organism: Gastrolobium villosum; assembly: GCA_032173675.1. Taxonomy (NCBI): domain Eukaryota; kingdom Viridiplantae; phylum Streptophyta; class Magnoliopsida; order Fabales; family Fabaceae; genus Gastrolobium; species Gastrolobium villosum. The sequence continues at coordinate 8,976 of JAVKPL010008332.1, read as the reverse complement.
AAACAGAAATAAACATTGGAGATGGAAAGCCATTTCGTTTGTATGAGGCTCAATCTTAGATAGGGTATTGATGTGTGAGTTACATGTAGGTAGGGGATGATTTATATACAGAAAAAGGAGCGAGTACTTCCAATTAGCTTACTTGCTTGAGTTATCAACATAATATTTTATATCATCGTGTTCCAACTTGATTTCGCTCAATACCGTTGATCCAAACCACGTAGGAGTAATGTTCAAATATTGCCCCCACACATCTCTATACAGTGCATGCAATATTGATTATCATTAGATAATGCATTCCAGCGAGAAATGGAAAAGTCACATATAAAGCCAAAAATAAGATTTTTTTTTTTTTTAAGAAAAGAAAAACACAAAGAAAGAAAGAAACGAACAGAAGAAATTTGTATGAAGCTTCTACTCAAGACTTGAGTAATCTTTTTCGGGTATTGAAAAATAGAAAAAAATATATACACAAGTTTTGAAATACATCTCACCCGGCCCAAATATATATATATATATATATATATATATATATATATATATATATATGCGGCAGGTTATATTTATAATTTTTTTTTTGTTTACAAACTACATTATATTCTCCCGGAAGAATACAAACTTTTGCAAACTACACTATGTTCTCCCGGGAGAATATAGTGTAATTTGTAAAAAAAATTGTAAACGGATCCTGTCCCTATATATATATAGGCTTGCAATTTCTCATGTTGCATGAGAAATTTAGTTTTACTATAGAGAGAGAAAGGAGTGGGACCCACCTTAAAGAAAAAAATAAAAAACGGAAAAATGGTTAGCACAGACATCGAAGTGAGAGTGGAAGGAGAGAAGACTTCTCATGCAACATGAGTCTTTTTCCCTATATATATATATATATATATATATATATATATATATAGGATCCTTTGACACTGGTGTCAAATTTCAATTTTGACACCTCATCTTAGAGCCGTTAGATAAAAAGAGATCAATGTTGCCACATGCTTACAAATCAGACACCATTGATCTTTTTTGATCTAATGGCTCTCAGATGAGGTGTCAAGATTGAAATTTGACACCAGTGTCAAAGGATCCTACATATATATGAGTTTTATATTTCTCATGTTAAATGAGAATTGAAATATCATGTTGTAGAGAGAAAAAGCATGTGGGACCCATGTGTTAGAAAAAATTAGTTGTAGGACCCATATCAGTACGGAAATCAAATGGTGTGTAGGAAAGTTTGAATTCTTATGTTAAATGAGAAATATAAAACCCTATATATATATATATATATAGGAAAATATTTTCTCATGTTGCATGAGAATTGAATTCTCATGTTTGTGACCCTTCGATTTGCGTGCAAAGCTTTTTTTTTAATAAATGTGGGATCCACCACCAATTGAGTCACAACATGAGAATTCATTTTTCATGCAACATGAGAAAATCAAACCCCATATATATACGATTGTGTTCAATATATAAAAAAAAATATATAGGTATGAGAGAACTGCTGTTTGTGCAATCGATCATTCATATTCAACTATGAGTCGGAAAGACAAAAGCCAATACCAACTTTTCTTATGTTTTGAGTAAATTAATATAGATGCGTGCATGCTGTGAGCCTAGTTTCCGAGATTATTTATGGTGGATAGGGACACCATTTTTTTAGTGGTCCCTTAGTATATAATAGGGATAAAAAATGAAAGAAAAAATTAATGTTAAGACAGAAAGTACCGAAAGATTCAGCGGACCTGGAGCATATAAAATATTTCCTTAGTTGCCTAGATGCTAACAGTTTATCACATTATCTATTATTTATGAATATAATAAGGGAAAATATTTATCTTTTTAAATAACACAACTTGATCACTTTCTTAAAAAAAATGAGACACACATTTTTATATTTTTTTATTTACTCTTCTATTTTTTATCTATCTCTTTCTCAGTTAAAATTAAATTTTATATCCTTTAAAATGATATACACTTTTCCCATATAATAAATACATATCAACAAATTTAACCAAGTAAAGTTGAAAACATTGGCTCGAAAAACCTCGATCAATTCCGCAATATTAAAATAATTAAGAGCAAATCGTATCTTTTGATTTCCTTTTGTGTAGTACACTAGTACTACGTACTACCATATAATTACGGGTTTGTATTTAAATAACCTAAAGTTTATGAGTTTTATAATTCCCATTCAATATGAGAATTCAAATTTTCCTACACACTCTTCGATTTTCGTACTGACATGGATCCTACATACAATTTTTTCTAACACATGGGTCCCACATATTTTTTATCTCTACAACATGAGATTTCAATTCTCCTTCAACATGAGAATTATAAACTCAAAGTTTATATATATATATATATATTAACAGAAATATTAAATGAGGGCATGATTACTATGAAAGTTAGAAAAATAAATCTTAGTATTTAACCTTTATACGAATGATAAAAGTTAAAAGTTATTTTAAATTATATAACTATATATTTTAAGATGAAGGTTATAGTTACAACTTTTTTTTTACAACCTTACTCTTACAACCATATCTTATCACTGTTGAATTCTGTCAATCAACAGTTATCATTTATTGTGAATTAATAATTAATTGACGAGTTTAATTTGCTAAAATGATAATCGTTGATTGGCGGAAATTAACGGTGATAAGATATGGTTGTAAGAGATTGTAAAAAAAAAGTTGCAACTATAACCTTCACCATATTTTAATATTTATTATACAATTTTAATAGGGATGATAATTCGGACTGATAAATCGTGTTTGGATCAACACAAATTTGATACAAAAACAAATATTTTTAACTCGAACATGATACTAATATGTCGTAGTATAAAACCTTCCATACTAACATGACTGTTTGTAAAGACTCTAAGACTTGATGTCAATAGCCAACCTAGAAAATTTATAAAGAGGGCTATAAAAGGGCAAGCAGCTAATTCAAATATTTCTAATTTTAAATAATCTTAAATATTTTTAAACATGTCAAATTTTAAGGTTAGCGAAAATCAGCTGGTTAAAAAAAAAAAAAATTCAAACACCATTTTAAATTTTTTAAATATTTCAAATTTCAAGGAAACAATCGGTAACCATCTCTAGCTCCACCTTTTCTTGCCAAGTCTCAATCTCAAGTAAGAAGAAGTCAAATGTGAAGCCGAGAATTATATGAAATTTTGGTGGATGATGACAGAAGACGTGGTTGTGCAGAGTTCAATGGTTTATTTTCAACTTTGAAGTCCTATTGGTTTTAGAAAAAAAATGTTGGGACGTGAATATTAAAAGAGAAGAGATATTCTTATTACCAAAATATTTCACTACCAACTCACTACCTATCTAATTATCGTTGAATTAATATTTTTTTTTCTTCAAAATTTTGTTATATTCTCTCTTTGATTCAATGGTAAGAGATTCAATGGTGATTAGATAAGCAGTAAGTTGGTATCCACCTTCCTTATATTAAAATCATGTTTCATGAATAAAAAATTCAGAAGCGTGTGCCTGCCACGTTCCTTTGGATATTATAAACCTCCTTCATCGCACCGGTTCACTGCTTTCTGTAAAGTTGATGCAAATGTATTGATGACCTATCGGTTGTCAGATAAAGCAGGAACACAAGTACATATAAAATGATCAAAATTTGCAATTTGTGGTCGATGGTATTGAATGAATTAAGCATTCTGTGTGCTGGTTACTCAGAAGGTATGAATGGACTGGACTGGGAACTCGATTAATTCCGGCTAAGAAGTTTTTTTTTTTTTTTGGAAGCGAAACAATAAGATTCTGAATTTCAGATCTTAGCAATGTTATCGCGACATGAATTTTATCATGTCGGGCGGCTCAGCGAAAAAACAAAAATATTAAAGGAGAGAGAAAGAAAACACAAGCAGATTTTAACGTGGGAAAACTTCTCCAATGAAGAAGTAAAAACCCACGGGACCTAGTCCAGTTCAAACGTCAACTATGATAATAATGGGTAAAAAGAATCAAGATTCACCAATGTGGTGGTTAACACAACCTCTCCAACAATTGTGATAATCAGACTTCCTCAGAGATGTTCACTCAAATTCTCTCTAAAGGTCTCTCAAATACAAAGTTCAAAGTTTTGGGAACAGTGACCATTGTGCCACTGTTCCCAATCTTTATTACCGGAATGCCACGCGACGACACATATTTCCCATAGTGCCACGCAGGCTAGTTCGCCCCCGTCAGCAGCGAACTCGGTGGGCTGATGTGTCAGCCATTTGGTGGTTGACAAGTTCGCTGGCGTCAGCAGCGAACTAGGCAGCATTTAATGCTGACAGAAAGGTGGAGTTCGCTGACCACCCAGGCGAACTACCTGCCAAGTGGCAGCATCGTACCTAGTTCGCCTGACACAAGGCGAACTCAGTGCCACGTGGCAGTACCCCCACAAGTTCGCCTGACACCAACGCGAACTCAGTGCCACGTGGCAGTACCCCACAAGTTCACTTCCTTGGTAAGCGAACTACATGCCGACAGTAACAGGTCGCTGGCCCAGGCAGCGAACTCATGTTTATTTAAACACCCCACTTCCTCTCCAAAAAAAGTCATTCTCGTCGGTTTACATAAAAGGAAATTTCTATTTTTGTTTGTGAAGTTTTTGTATTTCAGTTCAAAATGAGTGAGAATAACAATGATGTAATATGCCTTTTATATTACAATGGAAGAAGATATTTTGGACCGAGCGGTCAAGTGTTTGAAGGAGATACGAAGATCTTCCGCATGAGCCCGCGTTGCAAATATACTGAGCTCAAGAAACTAATATACAAGAAGTTGAGATTACAACGAGGTCAATCACTGTCTCGACTGATTGCAAGATGTGCTTCTGGTAACCCCGTGCAATGGGTTGCTGTGGATGTGGTTGAGGATGAAGATGTGTCACTAGTGGTTGATGCATTTCGACAGCATGGAGAGTCCTCATACATCGAGTTATATGCGGAACTAAACACCGGTGGAGAGGCGAGCACTCAAAATTTTATCCCTACCAGTTACTCGATAGACATTAACAGGGAGCCGGAAGAAAATCCCGAAGATATCAATGTGTCACCCCCACGACCATCACCCCCAATAACACAACCCTTAGATGTGATTCGAGGCGATGAGTATGATCCGACATGGCCGGATACTGATAGTTCGGAGGAGGAGGTTGATGAAGGTCTAGTCCCTGACAGTGACTCTTCGGATACAGACGTTGATGGTGATTTTGAGTTTGAAACGTCCACTGCTTTGGTTGAATCGGTTCCATCACCGGGTATTGTTGGTGCGCATGACCCACCACCTGCTGCAGGTTGGTTGCTTAGTTTACCGTTTGAGTTTTAAGGTAGTTTACTGATAGACTTTTATTACATAATTTATGTATTAACAATATTCGAAACGTGTGTTAAACAGGAGAGGATAATGTTCCATTTTGGTCGCAAATACCACATTACACAAACATTAACTGGGCACACCCCGATCAAGAGTGTGATGACATGCAGGGGGCACAAGTACCAAATTGGGAAATGGGTCAAGAGCTTTATAAGGACCAGCAATTTGAAAGCAAGCAGGATGTACAAATGTCCATCAAACAATATTGTATGGCAAATAATCGCACAATTGTTGTCTTAAAAAGTGACACGAAAAGGCTGATTATGATTTGTCAAAATCATAATGATGGTTGTCCGTGGAGGATGCGGGCATATCAGAAAAAAGGCGGTAATGAATGGATAATAGGCGTATGGAACAACATCCATACATGTGTTAGTCAAACACTTTCACAAGATCACAAACAACTTAACTCTAGTTACATTTGTGAATTGATCATCGGTAAGTCAACCATCTGCTCTATGTTTAAATAAATACCGTATTTGTAACGCTAATACACTGTTGTTTGTTAAACCGCAGAAATGATACGTGAAGAGCCTAGTGTTAAAATTGGCTTAATACAGGAGAGGATTGCATCAAATCTAGGATTTCATATATCATACAGAAAGGCATGGAAAGCAAAGCAGAAGGCAATTGTGAGGGTATTTGGGGATTGGGATGAATCATACGCATTTCTACCGAGATGGTTGGATTATATGTTACTGTTTTCTCCAGGGTCTGCTTATAAACTGGATGTGAATGAACATAGAATTGATGGTCGGCTCGATGGATCACACAAGGTGTTCAAAAGGGTTTTTTGGACATTCAAACAATGTTGTGATGCATTTAATTATTGCAAGCCTATGCTCCAAATCGATGGGACACATTTGTATGGAAAATATCGCGGAACGCTAATGATTGCTACAGCTGTGGACGGTAACAATTACATCCTGCCTGTTGCTTTTGCCGTTGTTAGTTGTGAGAATATTGACAATTGGTCCTGGTTTTTGGCCATGTTACGGATCCATGTGACTCAGAAAGATGGAATATGTCTTATTTCTGATCGACATGCAGGTATATTGGCGGCTGTCAATAATGAAAACTTAGGGTGGCAACCACCCCGAGGGTACCATGTTTTTTGCCTGAGACATCTGGCAAGCAATTTCAATCATAAGTTCAAAAACATCATGTTGAAAAAGCAGTTAAAGAAGTTAGGTATGTTCGTTACTAGATTATTTGTTGTTAGTTGCAATCATCGTATGACTCTAATGTCATTATTGTTTAACAATTATATGTTGTTATGTACAGGTTACACTACATCGCGATTGGATTTTGACGCTGGTTTGGAAAAATTCAAAGAATCAAGCCCACAAATTGCAGCATGGATTGATCGAATTCCGAAGGAAAAATGGAGTATATCGTACGATGCTGAAGGAAGGCGATTTGGCCACATGACTACAAACTTGTCGGAGTGTGTTAACAAGGTTCTCAAAGGTGCCAGAAATTTACCAATCACGTCTTTGGTGCGCATCACGTACGCTAGGCTAAATGAATATTTTTTGACCCACGGGCAGGAGGCTCGGGAAGAGATGGACAAAGGTAATCGTTTCGCCAAAGTGTTCTGGGTTGAATACGTTAAAAACCAACAAAATGCAGCAAGACACTTTGTTACTTCGTATGACAGACAAAAAACACGATTTGAAGTGCAAGAGTCTTACAATCAAAGAACTCATAGAGGCGGAAAGAAATGGTGGGTTTCATTAGCTGATCGGGCATGTCAGTGTGGTGAGTTTACTGCTTTTAGGTACCCATGTAGTCATGTGATTGCTGCATGCAAATCAGAAAATCATGACCCCTTACAATACATTCATCCTGCATACAGTGCATCATATCAATGTCAGGTATATTCTGGTCAATGGTATCCAATTGGTAATGAAGATTTCATCCCACCCAGTCAAGGCCCAACCATTCTCCCGGATGTGTCTCTTAGACGTACAAAAGGGAAGCCGCGAAGTACACGCATCCGTAACGAAATGGATGAGCGTGAGGGTATGAGTACGCAGATAAGATGTGGTTATTGTAGGGTTGTTGGCCATGACAGACGGCGTTGTCCATCTCGCCTGCAAAGCACATAATTTTGGTGTGAAAGTAACTAGTTGAAACGTTGCAACCGCTCTCCTGCCTGGATATTTTTCATTTTGCCTATTTTTATTTTATTTCCTTTTCGTTTGTTCTGTTTTTTATGATTGTAATATGTTTATTAATATAATCATTGTGTGCTCACGTTGTGATTGTAATATGTTTATTAATATAATCATATGACAAGAGGAATAACATAAAAGTCAGCAAATACAAATAAAAAAAATCCACCATCTAAGTTCAAAATATCTCCAAGTATCAAAACAAAGACAGTAATTACATATGAAGCAGTGCTAAAACAACATTAAGATTATAAACACAAGGAATCACTATTGTCGCCTCCTCCCATGATATCCAGCACAACGTGCCTGGTCATGCTCAAATGGTGATAAGAAACACCGCTCTCTGGCCTGTCTATCTGGGTTACGCCTAATTTCGCCTCCACCGTCTCCAGGGTCTGCAATAGCTGCATCCGACAGTGCGTCTCCATGCACATCATCGGCTAAACTAGCAATGTCCTCATGTGAAAGCACACCTGCATGACCAGATAAGGGTGACTGAAGGAAGTCAGTCGAAAATGCCTGCGGTGTGGCCATGACGGCTGGGGAGTCAAATGTCGGTATGTAATCCTGTGTGAACTCATCCAGACCGGGCTGAGGCTGCGAACTGGACTGTCCTGGAAACTGGGTGTGCTCATGTGCAGATGGCTCAGCATGCGGATATGATGGCTGACTGAAGTGTGGCTGATATGCAGGGTACGGGTGCGACATTGCTGAAAACCAAGGGTACCCGTACTGCGACGAAGGGACATTAGGCTGAGACGGACCGCCTGCAGGAGGCCACCAATACGGCTGCGAAGGACCACCTGATGGGTAAGCTGGTGCGTAAAACTGCCCGGCTGGACGGTGTGGAAGAGACTGCACAAGCACAGGCCTATCGGCAATAGCGGGAGACTGATGATGAAGTGGCAATCCCTCATGGCGTGCACGCTGGCTAACACGGGGATGTCGAGGCGGCTCCACTGTCTGCACCACGACCGGAGGAGGTGCATGCTCTCCAGGCTCTGTCAGTCTACCAAACTCGTCGAATGCAGACATCATCTGAAGAGTCTCGTCGTAGATCTGACGGTATGAGAATGCACCTTGCGCCTCGTCCGATGCCATGTGCAGAACTGTCTCCATGCGATCACTCTGTGTAGTGAATATAATGTTAAAAGTATGATGTCATTGAAGAAAATATAAATAATATTTATCATAATAGTGATGAAACGAGCTAAAATTAACATACCACATGCGCTCGAATGGCCGATCTCTGCATCATCCATCTACGCGTATGCTGAAAATACCACTGCATATATGTGCTGTTGATGGATAGATGGTCGTGTCCCTGCAAGGGCTCTAGACCCTGCACAACAAGGGCATCTCTGGAATGCCACTGCGCAATATAAAGTCCATGT